>JAVSBS010024866.1:0-36774 GCA_033124195.1 Coracias cyanogaster | reverse complement strand
ACCCCATTTCCATATCCTATCTGGTAAGTATGATCATGCTCTTTTTCCTTCCTGCTGGGAAGAATATGAAGTGCCTCTTTCAAGGCTGACACAAATGGCACTCCGTGAATCACAGGAAAGGTTTGTGTAGCAAGTAACTGTCATTCTCCTCCCAGGGCCAAAATGAATCATATCCACGGCATAAAGAAACTACAGTGGCCTAATTTTTTAAATTTTTTTAGGGGAAAAGAAGTACATTGTTAAACACCAAAAGAGCTGTATTAACACAGTCCTTCCTAAAAGTTAAAAAAAGCTTTGGTAAAGAATAATCATGTTGCAACTTAAAAGATGCATTAAAATAAAGCTCGAACAAAGAGGCGGAACACAGCTCAGGCAAGAGGGACATTATCTGTAACTACATCCTGCCCTACATTCCTCATGTACTGGTCGTTCCACTAATCCACCAGCCTGTCTTAATCTCAGTGACATTCACCGATGTTGCCCTGTTGCTGTTCTTTCATGTACATGACATGTGTTATAGATACTCGGAAATCATCAAATGCATCACTAGTGTATGATTACAGCCTGCCCTAGAGGGCATTACGGACATAAAGATAGATCTGAAGGACTCTATACAGGTCAGTTGTTGTCCAGCCCCTGTTTCTGCTCTTTGACAGATACTAGAGTCCATTTTCTATCTGCAGGTCAATCCATAGACCAAGGTGCTGAGACTTAAGAGGAAATCTCCCATGTTGTTCCCAGCCACTCATCTCTTAAACAAGATTTAAAAGAAAACTTACATTACAGGCTATCCTATTTGCCTCTAAAAAACTCTCGTCCTCCCACATTACACGTTGTGATCACCTGCTGTGCATCACTCTGCTCCTGCCACACTCCCTTCCCCTGATGAGCACAAAGCTCTTCTGCCCCTCCCTGGTAAAGAGCAGATGCAGGGCAGAGCTTGGGTGCACATGACGAGAAGCTGTGGGATGTAAAGTTTTACAGCTCCCTGGACACCAGCACCTTCAACGTTTCCTTAAAACAGACTTCATCATAGACTAATCAGAGCACACCAGTCGACCTGATCTTACTAAGGAACAAGAAATTAGAAAAGCAAGACTTCTCTCTCCTCACCACTACTCAGCCTCCCCAGTCCCACCAACCCATTAGTTTAACCGTGCTATAATATCAAGAAGAATCAACATTTAATAATTTTATTAGTCTCTTGAAAGATTCAAAAGGTATTGTCCGTTATCCACTCTGCAAGCCCTGCTGCTACTTATATTACAGTTGTGAGGAAGGCAGTGGAGCTCCATGGCAAAGAGATTCAAGGCACTGTCTCTCTTCCAGCAGACTGTGACCACATTACCTGCTGAACACCCTTCAACCAGACTCCAGCTACAAAGGCAGCTAACTCTCCAAAGTACTCAAACCTTGCACTCTGCAGCCCAACAACCTAGCTCAACACTGAAATAAAACGCTTTGCAAGTGCTGGATCAGTGCCCTTCTCTTATCTAATCAAAATTTATCCTAACCTTGTTTCAAATTCATATCTAAGGAATGCATTCTGAACTCCCTGCATATGCTTTTAGCTACTACCACAAAATACCATCGCAGTTGCATACTGTAGTTAAGTCTCCATGTTATCTAGGCTAAATATGTTGAGTTTAGTAAGCATTTCTCCACAAGACCTTACCCTCACCACCCAGAGATTACACATTTTGCAATATTACATCCTTTACTCACAGAAAGCCCAGCTCAAGGCCATAATTTTCATTTTCAAAGGCCCATGTGCATCATGTTAAAATTAGCTGGCTGAATACGCACACTTCATGATTATGGATTCCAGCTCGCATGACTTTATGATCTCCTGGAAACAGGGACATTATTCTGAAAAGTATTCCTAAATATTAAAGAACAAGGTCACATAAAGAGACTAGCAAGAGTTCAACTTCTCATGGCTAATAAGAGACTAAACTGATCACACTCAGGTGCCTCACTGCTGATTCAAACCGTAATCAGCCAGGGCTGGGTTACCTACCATGAACCCCTCAGTGTTAAAATAGAAGTTGCAACAACAGGATAGAGTCAAGTCAGCGCTGGTTTAATACTTCCTATATTAACGCCCATCTAAAATGCCACCCATTTATCAAAAACTTGCGTTTCCTTCTAACGTCTGCATTCACATTAACTTTAGTTCCCTGTATGTATCCACCAGTTAGCAAAATTTCTAAAGATTTTCCACACAAGTTTCAACATGGGTATTTGCTTATTGAGGGCGTTAGAGCTGTCCTGCAGCCAAGACACCACAATTCAAATAAGCATTCACTGCCACCGCAGACTATCTCGAACACAAAATAGTCTGGAACGCCATGAAATTGCAGGAAGGCTCTAAGCCTACAAATGTAACCGTACTTAAAATGAATGCTTAAGGACAGAAAACGTGGATTAATGTATATATCTATATAGTCTTATACCTTTACAGTATTGGCTAAGTAAGTAAAATTTTCAATTCTAAGAAAAAAGGACATTGCCAGCTCTACCTCCTGCACTACATACTTGGCTGCTTTGAATTTCAAGGTTACACGCTGGTTTTTTTATCCGTCTCTCCCATTCTTCAAGGCAGAGGAAGAACGGTGTACCATTGCCCACAAATTTTCACAGTAGATTTCAGACTTTTAAAAAACATGTAACACAAACATCTGTCACTTGAGCCAATAGCAACAGCAGTCGTAGGCAGTTGTCTTCCTATGCACCAGCAGCAGATAAAACACACACTTTGCCAGCAGGTTTCGAGTTACTGCTGACAGCAGAGGAACACAAGCTCCCCGACTCCTTGATTTAGTTCCATCTTCTGGAGGAGAATGTACGTCCTCAATTCAGGACACAGCTAAGCGTTTTTGGTGTTGTTTTTAGCAAGTACTTCGTTTTCAAAACCAAAAGTGCTAAGATACCCCAATTTTGGTTTATGCAAAACTGCTGGCAATTCAAGCTGGACAATACATCTTGAAAAAAACTATCAACCAACCCACACTCTTTAAGAACAGATTCACAAAACACTTGGAGAAGACAGTAGCAAGATGTCCCTTTACTGTCGTCTAGATGCTTGGTAGCGAGAGCACATAGACCTGTGTAGGAGGCCACTGTCTTATTTCCCTCCTCTGTCTACATACACTTGAACTCTGCCACGGTACTCCAGACTATATGGACCAAGAGGAACTTAAACAAGAGACAAGATTCAGTGACCCAGGAGGCTCCTGCCAGTCCCATGCGAATGAAACCCAAGTACATTATGTTGTAGAGAGAGTCAGAATTTCAACAGAAACAGACCATGCAGAGTCTGAATGGTCACTTCGAAACATCTCAGCTGCTGAGTGCCCAGTTTGAAGCATCTCAAGGGGCCAGCATTTCCAGTGAGTGGGTGCTGCACATTCTGAAAACAGAGTCATCTCAGAGTGGGCACAGAGAAGCTGAGGCACCCAGTATTACTAATCACTTTTGAAAATAACTTGTTATATTATTCTATAATAAAGTAATTATGAAACCTTTGCTCAAAATGAAACTCCCTGAACTCTGTTGCCAGCAGAACTAGGCCAACAGTGCTTTTGAAAGCAACTTCCTCACAGTAATTTTTTTTCTTTGAGACCACCAAGGGAAGGCTAAAAAGTCATAATGATCCCTGTTTAGACTTGAAAGCAGCAAACAAAGATCTATCTTACCAGGTATTTCTGCCCCAGTAAGCAAACAGACTGCAACATAAAGCAGGGCGATACCTCTGAACACCTATTGACACTGCGGTAATACCCATGAAATAAACAGGGTTTTTGCAGAGAATTTGATTTAGAAAAACACTCCAACATGTGCTGACCTGCTTTGCTGTATAAAATCCGAAGTAAAATATTATTCAGCACAAATAGCGATGGTTTAATTTAGGCTGAGGCAAACAAAAAGACATCAACAAACCTCTCATACAAGTAAACAGAACTTGCCATGGAAGAGAAAGAGAAAAAATATCTACATTTTTTTTGCTGCTGTAACCTCTGTATTTGTTGCCACACATCAGCACCAAGACATGATAACAGGTAGTATGTACACACTTCCCCCCCAAAAAACAGATGCTCTCTTGACTAAATATTAAGGACCACACAATTCCGAGGCTACTTCCCACCCTTCCGACTAAAGAGACCAGCACTTCTTTGCTCCTTACTGAATTAATTCCAAGGTCACAGCGAGGTTAATCTTTATTTTACCAATTAAAGCCTACTTAATTTTGCGAAAGACCAATTTAAATTTAACAAAGACATTGTAAATAGTAAGCAGAAGCACTGAAAGGAGGATAAAGCAGTTACAAGACGCAACAGTTTTGAGAAGAAAGTCAAGCTCTAGTGTGTCACAATTCTGTATCAGTCTCCTGGCATTACAGCGATATCCCTCTAGAACTGCTGTGCTCAGTCCAGCAAATGAGTAAATCAACATTCCTCAACACTATCTACAGGCCCAAGAAGAACAGAAACATGAGTTATGTTGACAGACAAGCAGCAAGAAAACACCAAAGCTGAGGTTCATGTACATTTCCTTTGGCAACAACAGGAGTTTCACAGGTCAGGGCCCCAGGCACTCATCCCTGCTGGTGCTCTATGTTCCTCCTCTGCTGCCCCTCAGCAAGGACAACATAACTTTTCACAGGGTTATACTATAAATTGGATTAATGAAACAATTCAAGTTACGAATACCATTCTGTCCTCCAAAACTAAACCAAAACAAACAAAAAAACCCAAACCCCATGATATTCCAGCAATTGAATCTGAAGTGCAGATATACACATAGTTGTACCAGTACAATTGAGGAGGTGGCAAACTGTACCAGGGTAGAGTTGGGGGGCAAATAGCTTCCTAAGCCAACCTATTGGCCAAGAAAAAGGTAGAGGAACTGAGGAACAGCAGCTGTATTTTCTAAGTACAAGGCATATGTTATCTTCACACAGAAATTTGACCAACCTCTCACAAAATAAATAACAAAACCTTATTTTCCTAACTATATATATACACACCTTTCTTTTCAGTGTATTTCAACATATGATGAAATTAAGGCTGAAAACAACATTCACAAATAATTTTAATGGGAAAGGATTTTCCTATGACTAACAAGCTTGTTGCCTGTGGAGGCGTGGGCACGTCTACACCATGCATCTGAGCACGGTTCAGAGCCCCGAGCTGCGGCTGACCTCGCCTTCCTCAAAACAACAGATGGGAAGGCTGGGAACACTTAAAACCAAGGGGTCTACTGCTGTCCTCCTTCTGTCCACTTTGTCCCCTCAGAATTTGATACGGTAACATTAGAATTTGTGAAAAAAATTTCTTGAAATATTTTCCCTCACAAGGAACAGTAAAATCTTTGTTCAGGTGGTGTAATTGCTGCTCGTTTATCCCTCAGAACACTTTCTAAACCTGCTATTTCAAATTAAGTATTTTATTTCAAGACTTTTAATGGGCAGTTACAATTTCATTAAACGGTTCACAGGCTGCTTCATCTATGATTTCCACTGCAAAGGAATACCAGCAAAAATTCTTTTTTTATTATTTCTTTATGATCCCAACAAGTTCATTTCCAACTTGTTAGAATTTTTTTTTTAAGCAGCACAGTTTTTTTCTGTATTACACAAGATCTCTCTCTACTTGCACGTTATGAATTCTACAGAGATAATCCATCTCTTTTTTGTTTACAAGTCAACCATGTTAATGCATTCTGTTGCCAATAACCAATTTTTCTCTTATTTTCAATTGCATTAACAGGTGGAAAATAAATATTTTAGTGTGAAGTGCAAGTCTGTCTCTAATAAAAGGCATGATTGGGATTATCCAGCAGTAAATAGTACCATTAGGTTTTTAATGAAAAAACTTTGCTGCTTTTAATGAATCTATTATATTTCTTATCTCACAGAAGCTCATTCAAAGTGCACCTTCATTAAACTAAATGCTGTAGTTACTTAGAATTTCCTCTGTTGGGGGAAACAGGAAATGGGTTGGAAAGACATTTCAGTAAAAAAAAAAAAAATCAGTAAAGCGAGGAAAATCGACCCTTTTGACCCAAGACCTTCAAAATTCTCTGAAGCATTACTTCTCTGTCCAGAATTGGAGGCAGCCTAGCTCAGAGACCAAGCTAACAAGAGCTCACCAGAGCTTATTTAATCAGATATAATGTTTCAGTAGATGCAACTATCTTGGTTGTGTGCTCAAGCTACCATAGTATCCGAATCTGGTGCAGACATATCCAATTCAAAATCTAATTGCACAGACGAGACATGCTGCATGTGGCACCACAAGAAATAGGAGTCACACGGTGCTTCATCAATAGCCTGGCCAGAAAATAGGGCTGTGACGCAGGACATGGGCACGGGAAGTCGGCTCGCAAAGTGACTGAGAGGGTGGTTTGAGCACAGAGCCCGTCTCGCTCTCAGCCCCTCGCTGCACGCTCCCTTTGTACTTCACATGCTTCATGCAGGCACAAATGTACACTCTCCTAGCACTCGAATTTTAATGTTATTAACCTAAAATGAAACAGCTGGGGGAGGAAAAATGCCAGAATATGTCTGGGTTTTAAATGTCAAATATTTAGATACTTCCAAACATAACTCTTTTTTTCTGAACCCACACAGTCTCCCATTCTAAGTGTTCATGTTTCTGCTTCCACAACCCTTGGCA
This sequence comes from Coracias cyanogaster, assembly GCA_033124195.1. Taxonomy (NCBI): domain Eukaryota; kingdom Metazoa; phylum Chordata; class Aves; order Coraciiformes; family Coraciidae; genus Coracias; species Coracias cyanogaster. Next base: position 30,094 of record JAVSBS010024866.1, on the reverse strand, counting down.
CTACTGACTTCGGAATTTAGAGAAGCCAATCGGTAGCCCCAGACAAAGCAAAGCTGGACTTCAGTGAAGCAGCCAGGGCACCAGCTGGACTGCAGCTGCAGCAGCAAGCAGCTCAGGGTGGAAAAATAATCCAGCTTTATAGCCAGCTTTTTAGACAAATCCGGCTGGCAGGCAGCTCCACATTCTACACCACTGCGGACAGAGCAGCAATGCATCTTACGACAGAGCTGACACTGCTCCACACACATAAACAGATAAACAAAAGATAAATCAGATGCATTATAATGCAGTTAGCTGTGAAGTTTTGGGTTATTAAATCAGAAACACTGATAGGTTAAAGTTAGTAGAAATAGATATGAGTATCACCTCCAAGCTAGTTTGTTGTTGAAAATGTAGACACTTCCATATGCTTTGGATATTTTCCAGTTTCTGCTGAAGACAGCTAACAGACAGAACACAACCAAGGTTCAAGTAAAGAAGTCTAGAAAACCAATGTCTCATGCAAGAAAAGGTCAAGTGATGTTCCCCACACAGAACATCCAATGCAGCATGAATCATGCACTGATATGGTACTTGAAGTGCTAACCATCCAGCAATACTAAATAAACCAGGACTTTCAGAGCCCATAATTCCTCAATATGACCAAAAAAACCCCACGAAAACCAGCACACGACCAAATCCTCTTACACAGACAAGGCAAAGGCAAAGACTGCACACAAAGTGCAAGCATAATGAAAACCAGAAATTCATTCTGCCTCCAGCAGGCCTCCTTTGCATAAAACGTCTTCTGTGAACAGGCAGATCTCCCCTTTTTGGCATGAATCGCTGCTATCTGGCATCCATTCTGTTGCTTACACACTGGTAAGTGACAGAGATAAATCTTTTCCACTGCTGGAATTTCATTTCCCACAAACTTCATACAAAAATTTCTCCTGCTATGAGGAGCTGCTACTTTGTTATCATGTGGAAAATGCACATCTCTGCAAAAAAGGGCAACGCAGTCCTGAATTGCCAGGGTCTCTCACATATGCACAAATATTTAAGATTTTCAGAGGAAACAGGAATTTGTTTGATGGCTTACAGTGCACCACAGATGATGGTCTCTAAGCATGTTTTTTAGATAACACTGTGATCTTTGTCCATAGTAGGAAAGAAGCAAGTTTGCGGGGGCCTCATGGCATTTAAAAGGGCAGTTTTGAAAAAACAGGAATATAAATTGAAACTGACTGTGGAAATGTTCTGTAACTAGGTAGAAGAAGTAGAAGGCTCCCTCTGTTCAGTACTTAAACAGAACTGGTAAACTATCACACAGCTATCAGACACTGTGTTATTAAAATAAATCAAATTCAGAACCATGTGACTATGCTTGAGATCTGTGTAGTTGGCACGTACTAGTTGAAAGAATTTTCTTCCCTTTATACTGGTATGCTTTTGAATTTTGTTTCATTTCAAATATGGTTTTCTATAAAAGCGACTGGGCCAAATCTGTGCAATGAAATAAGTACGTTTGGTGGAGGAGAAGTCTTGATTACCTTGACACACTCGGACAGACTACATGCCTCCAACAAGGCATGGATAAAAGATTAATCTAAAAATACTGAAGAAATATGGAATTTGAATGAGTGATGGCCTACCTAACTCACTCAAAAAACAGCTGTGAATTAGATCCACACCCACAAGTAATAAACTTTAAAAAAAAAAAGTCTTGTGAAAATGTCACATTAATGTACCCATACAGTAAAAAGTCTACTCACCCACTGCTTACTAAGATGATTAGTAAGGAAATCACAAGTGAAACTTTATTCATCTGCTTAAGAAAAATAGGAAAGAGTTTGCAAGGTTGATTTAACTCATAAGATATTATTGTCACTTGACATTTACATGCAATGTATAATTCCATTCCCACTTACAGTCTGGGGAAAGCCTGTTAAAATACTTCCTTAATGTGTGAACACTTCTTTGAATTGTGTTCTTTTCATCTGCCACCTTCTCCTTAAGCCAGCTGGCTCCTTTTGTTAAGTCTTTTTTAATAAGAAAGTTCATTATATGTAATTTATGGAGCAGTTTGAGATTGTCACTTTCTATTGAGTGCTACAGCACATACGTATTTCAAAGGACTCTACAGCATTTGTTGATAATGTCAAAAAAGTAAGGAGGTTCACACACACAGATCCAGAACAATTCTAGAGTGAGACTAATCAGAAAGACCACGTCTCTTCCCATTTTCAGCCACACGAACCAGTCTTCCTTCGATGTATGTGCCAAACTACTCTTACCATCTGCAAAAGCTAACACCTTTGTGGAAACTACAGAAATTGCTTACATGGGAAACATCATATAGGAAGCCATTTAAATACCTGTCATCATCTAAAGCACAATAAGTGCACTGTCCTGCTTAATACTTTTGCTGTGGCTTTCTTCTTTCTTATCTCTTCTTCTCCTTCATTACATGTTTCTTTACCACGTGGTCCTCTCTCCTTCTCTTCCTCCTCCACCAGTTCCCCCATTCCTGCTCTCTTTTCCCATGAGCACTTGTTATCCTGCTTTTTGATTCCTCCTCTATTAGCAAGTGATACCTTCCTGGTGATCCCAATTTTTGGGGGTCACCCCGTACTTTCTCCCAGCCTTTTATATAACAGCAGCTCATGGTTGTTGGTTTTCTTTTATCAGCATAAAGGTCCACTAACACACAAAAAAAACCCCAAACTGAGTAACAAAAAAGACATAAGCTCACTAGTCATTAATAGTAACTGCTCTGCAGTGCACAGTTTGGGAACTAACTTAATGCAGACGATGCCTGGAGGGGTGGCAGGAGCAGCCAGTGAGCAATGGCAGGTTACCCGGCTGTTACTGTATGCCCTGCACAAAAGGTTGCGCTGTACAATGTTCATGACAAATGCCAGACCCTTGCTCAGTATCTAAAGAGAGGTACAGGGATTGCTCGTTTGTTTTGTTTTTTCTTTAAAAGGGGGCTGATTGCATGCTGAATTTTTGCAGATGCATCCCTATCTCTGTATGGCACATTGTGCACAGTTCGGGCAAAGGCTCTTTCTAGACCAACAAGCATGAGACTAAATCCTGCTAATTGCATTTTCCTTCAATAAGTTGTTCTGGTTATTTCAAAGAAAGCACAACACAAATTGCTTAATGCCTGGAAAGCGTGACTTGCAGCAAGACTGACTAAAGCAGCTCCAGTTGCAAAGTTTAAGAGATGCTAAAGGTGACTTGCTCATGATCTACAGCTACCATGTGAAGATTTCTGATCATACTGGGCTCTTTGATTGCCAGACAGAAACCTAAGACCCAGTGCCTCAAAACTGAAACAAAGCTAATGTAGAAAGAAAATACAAGGTTGAACTGTTTAGTCAAAGATGGGATGGATTCTCTGTCACTTCAGTTGACCTTTTGCTGGACTGCAGGTTTCACTGTAAATTTTCTTTCCATAAGGCATTTTAGTAGCATGTTTCTTGAATCAGTGGGACATTTTCTCTCTTCACATAGTACTATTTATTGACCACTAGCAAACGCCAGACCTATCCTCCTGCAGACGCAGCTGCAGAATCCACTCATAAATTTTATCTAAGGGCAAATCTTCACTTAGTGCCCTGTGTATATTTTAGTAGTTCAAACCATTCCGTATCACGTATAATGGTTCTTGGAGATGTGATACTTCGGAGTTGTTAATCCACAAAAGGTAAAGCTGACATGTTTGCTAGGCTGTTGGTTTTTGCTATTATTTTCCCTGCACACATATTTTTCCTGGGTACCTATCTCCTACCTTTTCCAATCATCTACTGCCATTACAGACAACTCGTTATTTCTGGACTATTGCAACATAATTTCCACAAGCCCAGAAGACACAAGCAACAGAAGTCAGTATATACAGAGGAGTCTCAGATACTCAGATGTTCATACATCCTCTCGAAACACTCCTGACACCTCTTTTTATAGAAGGGAAACTGATGCCTAGTGAACTTCAATGACTTGCCCAAGGCCACACAGTGCAATGCCAGTTTAAAAGCACAGCTGTTCCCAGCCTCAAGGCCACGGCAAAATCAGACTTGGAGCATCTCAATTGTTTTATTTCTTTCATATAATGGTATTATGAGTTCCTTGTTCTTCTTGAGAGAAAATAGGAAAGAAAATGAGAAGGGAAACAAAAAATCTATGAAAATTATAATTAAAAATATTCTAAATCTATAGCCTGGACCACCAACCTCTGCCTGTCCTCCAAAGAATGAAGTTTTTCGTAAGTCTCAGTGTCAGCCATCAGCAGGAACACACAAGTCCTACACGTGATTCTGACTGATGAAGCAAACATTCTCCTTTAAATTCTTGGAATTTAATCAGTACATACTATAATCTTCAGTCTTCAGCAGAGTGTCAGCACACTATATAACACTGGTGTAAATGGAAATTTGTCATAAAACCCGGATTTGAGTCAGAGTGCATTTTGAAGTTGTCTTTTTAAAATTATTTTTCTCTGAAAGTATTAAAAGCCTCTCATAATTAATTCTACATACACAGACAAAATTTTAGTATCAATATAAAGAAACGTAAAACAATTGCAAACTCTTGAATTCTTGAAGAGAAGAACAAAGAATAGAAAGGGAAAGAAAGGAAAAAAGAAAAAAAAAAAAAGAGAGGAGTGTCCTGTGTCTGTTGGTAGGGAATCAGGAAGAAGGTTTCAGAATGACCATGTCTACATAAGGGCTTTTTCCATGTTTTGACCAAACATTGAGAACATGTCAGCACAATGCTTACTTTTCACCCAGATAAATCTTTCCCTAATGAAAAGAATCAAGAAAAGAATTAAAATTGCTTTATATTCTTAATCTTTCTGAATGCTGCCAACTCCAGATTTTTTTTCTACTTTTGCGGGTTCATCCTCCTTCCCTAGTTACTTAGGCACACCATTAGATCACTGAAAGCTAAATACTGATCTACTTAAATTGATAAAAGTTAAAGCCTTCAGAGCGGGCTCTTCAAAGCCCACACTACTTTCTATATATACACTGTATGCCTCTACATTTAAACAGGAATTAGCTGTATTTTCTTATTGCCACATTTCTGTGGCAGAAATATGACGATAAGAAAATGACAGATTAATATACTACAGAGAATATTTTCATACAGTAAATTACTCAGATAAAATATTCCTCTCTGGCTTTTGTTCAAAGAGCTTGATTTATCTTTATGCTAAGGAGCCCACACAAGACCTCTGCAGTACTTCATAGTATTTTGAAGCTGGAACAGACCATTAGGATCATCTATTCTGATCTCATGCATAGCAGAGGCCAAAGAACCTCACCCAGCAATTTCAAGCCTATAACTTATGGCTGTAAGCTCACTCATGCTCTCAAGGTTAACATCACTAGTGCGCAGAGGGTCTGCACAAAGGTCTATGCAGTATTTAAATCCCACTTACGATCTATTTTGAAGACTGCTGATAATTTATGGGGTCTGGAACATAGATAAATTTATAGTGACTGTGGGTACATGAGGTAACCCACCAGGTGACAGCAAACCTCCCTAACTATTAATGACCTTTTGGGGAGAAAATTGTCAACTTCCTTAGAAAAATACGTAAGAAAAAAATATAAATATGCACACATACATATGTATGTACTTGAAATCAGACACTATGTGAATATCAGCTACTGAAACTTGAGGAATAAAAATTATACAGTTTTCATCTGAGCACTCACAAGAGTTCTGACAAAAACTGAGACTGTCCAGAGTACGACCTTCTGTTCAGGTGCAAGCTGCCAGTACATTTCCATGAGAATGCACTAAAAACAGTTATTCAGCAAGCTAGCTTTAAATCAAGACTGGATTTCACTCTGAATGATACTCGCTAGTTCAACCACAACATACCAGCTTCATGCAAGAATAACTGTACAAAATGCAAAGATCTGTATGATGCAGGAGTCAAACCAGTAGACCATGCTGGTCCCAAACAGCCTTAAAAATCTATGTTTGACAATACAAATTCTCTTTCTCTACTATAAATCTTAATCCTCCATTTATATTCTAGTGTTACTAAATGCAAAATACGGCAATATGGTCCCAACATCTCTAAATCCATTCCAGAAGTGGGTTACTGTAGTGCCACAGCAGCTGACCACAACAGGTGAAGAAGTAACAGCACAAGCTGCATGAAAGCTTCTGCTGCCACCTCATGGGTTTCTCTCTCCTTCCTTCAAGAACTGCAAAAGTTGAGTAACAAAGATCCTTACTCAGCTTACTGAGTGCCCAAACAGAGGAAGAGCCAGGAGAACAAAAGCATGCTCAATAATGCTCCTTTCCCCTCGCTGCACTGTGTTCTTTTTACAGTCAAAATTCCAGCTCGGAAATCATAACAACCCCACGTATTTGTTTCTTCCCACTTTGTAGGATTACAGACTATGGTCAGGGTGGGTTTTGGAGAAATATAAAAGAACACACATCTTTCATTACAAGTCATATTTTTCCAGATTTTGAAACAAGCACATTTCCAAATTCTCATTTTTTAGACAGCTTCTTTGAAAAACAGCTGCTTCTTCAGAACCAACCAGTGTGCTCCAGCAATGGGCTCATCAGTGCTGGCTATAAATTTTGTAAGTAATTTTTACACTGTAATTACTGAAGCACAAAGGTAGGACAAAAAAATTAATCCAAGCCTCTCCTCTCAAAATGTTGGTATTGACTGAAGAGCACAATGCACAAAATGTCATTTTTTTGTCTTCAGAAAACATTTCACAAGAACCCAACCAGTCCTTTTTGCTTCAAAAAATAAAATTACTTGAAGAAGAAATACTTGAAGTGTGACACCATTTACCCACCTACTTCAAGAAAACACACAGCTCCTCTTCAGTGTTAGCTGAAAGGTAAGATACCTACAGAACAACCCAAGAAGCACAACATAATAGAGGACAAGCATAAGTTAAGATAAAAAAGGAACATCTTTCCTGATGAATCTCAAGCGAGGGATCTGAAGGAAAGTAAAATTAGTATTTTTGAGAAAGGAAATCTGAAACATTTTATCTTATATACCCCAAAATACAAGTTTACTTTAAACAGCAGGAGAAGAACATTCCCAATAAGAAAGATGTCACTTAGGTGCCTACACTGAGCTTGTGTATGCCACCAGTTAGTACCACAGACATCGGTGTCGCAACAAAAGAGCTTCTGGCAGATAAATACCCGGGGTTAAAAAGAAACTTCCTGTGAACAGCCTGGTATCCTGAGGGAATTCTTGCAGCTTCACAGAAAGTTATCTGGTGGAGGCTAACACAGAAGGGTTACTGAACTTCATGGATGACTGGTCTGTCTTTGTTTTCTGCAGTACCTTCTCTCATAGCAGAAAACATTTTTACATAACAAGCATCAGTGAAAAGCCTTTTATCTCCTGAATGGACTTTGACATTCTACACTGAAATTCTCCAACAAGAAAAAAAAAATCCTGCAATTCTTACTTGGAATTTAACCTAACCTAAAGAGAAAGTAAATTCTGAGAGACCGAGGCACAGTTTTGGGGATATCAAATCCAGGAAAGATTGTTCCTTGTGTCCATAAAGAGGTAATGGATTGCTTAACTCTAATGCTATTCCTACACTGCATATAAAACTGTTTGCTATTTGGTTCTGTTGAGCACCTTCCCCAATATGTGGGCTTGCAAAGGTAAAAAAAGGTCTGATTCCTCATGCAGGGTCCCTACAACACAGGCCATAGCTTTGTCTGTGATGAGGCCACTATGACGTGGAAAGTAACCTAACAACTAACAAAACCCCAGTTCATACGCAAAGGAAGGTAGGATGTGCAAGAAATCATCTTGACACAGCTTATCTTCCGTGGACAAGAACAGGATAACAAGTCAAAGTTTAGTCATGCTCATCTCCTCAGCCAGTGGACCTTCACACCACCTTTTAATCAAGCAGGTTGCAAAGCATCGTTCCAGCCTATACACTGCAGTCTGTTCTCAGGACAAGTACCTTACGTTCTGATTATTTTTATGAAGCACAATCTCTAACACAATGGAAACTAACAGAGCATGAGAAGTTTGGAAGCACAGGTGTCAGCAGGTTTATTTCTGGATCCCAAAACAATCACATCATAGTCATTTCATGCATAAGAACTTTGCCAATGTTAAGATTTGTGTTATGTTACAGTACTGCAAGAATCCTGCACTTGAACTTTCAATGAAAAAGAAACTAGAAGACAAAAAAAGAACACGGCAAACATTAACCAAACTATTACATATTCAAACACAGCTGTGGAATCCATCCTTACACTTCAGTTTGCACAGTGCTAAGTAGGGGAAGTTCTAGATCAATGCTAGAGAAATTTCCATGGAAAGGTCCTCTGCTCTCAGTGATGCAAGAACGTACAATGCTCAAGTCTGAATGCTTGCTATGGGTTGCTGCAATGTGTTTAGAAAGCCACAGCATGTAAGAATCCATAGAAAATCATGAACCAACTGTCTATTAACAGGCTGGAAATAATTTAATAAAACTAAGTGAACCGCTGTGTCTATATTCTCTATACTCCTTCCTATGTCAACAAGGGTCGGCAACGTTTAAAGTGATTCCTGTTTAACACCATTTTAACACAGCAGTGAGAGAAATCCGAGATGTGGATAATCTCACAGAGCTAAATCCACACTGAAAAAAGATGCTACATTACCAACTACTGTTTAGCTCGGATTTTAACAGGCATCATGATGCAAGTGGATCCCAAGCAATCTGGAGAAGGGAAAACCATCAGTAAAGGGAGGACACTGCACACATGAAGTGAAGCGCAGAGACAGCTCTGGGGAAAGGCGAACAGACAAATGGGATAAGCAGACGGAACTGAGGTAAGCTCTGCTGGCAGCAAGAGCAGGTTATGCAATAGGAAATGAGCAGACGAGCAGGAAAAGCCAGCGCTGCAAAGGGCTAACTTAATCTGGGGCACATGCCAAAGAATTGCTAACGCTTTGTAAAACCCGTGGGCCTGCCCTGTATATACTGGTGAGCAGAAAAAGCCTTCAAAGTGTGGAGAAGAGAGGAGGAATTCTCACACAGACCTTGATATTGCCACAGAAGGTTCACTGCTACGTAATACAGATGGCAAGCACCCAAGGGTGGCAGCTACCATGACATTTTCGGGCAAGTTTTTGAAGAAAAACAAAAGCAGATAATTTTTTCCCTCAAGTAAGATTAGAATTCAGGTGCAATAACTGTTTCCCATCCAACTATTCTACACTCCAGAGCCTCTACACTTCACGGTGGGAATGTGACGTGAGGATGGAAGAAAGCCCCAGACATTAAGGAATCATCTTGCCCTCTACTAGAAAACCTAGTTAGCTAACCAGGCAAAGCTCTGTTAATGCTTTTCAGAAGTTTCATGCTCAGAAATTCTTATGATCTCATCTGTAGTTAGCACACACTCTAGCCCTCCCAATTATTTCCCATTTGCGCTGGACATTTCCTCCCAGTCTCACACAGCTCTGGCTCCAGCCCAGACAAAAGCAACAGCTCCCCTAAAGAGCAAGCTGCTGGGCTGGAAGCCTGGAGATGACTGTGAATTAATCTTCTTCATTCTGGTATCTACAGTTCTCCATGTTCCACAGTCCCATGTTCTTGAGAAAGTTCTGCTGCTTTCTCCCAAGGAGTCAGATAAAACTGCTGTCCTAAGCAAGCTGACAGAACTCACATCCAATGACTTTAAGCGGAGCTGAGAATGGTTGCCTGTCTTGGACATGGCAGATCTATACTGGGCCATTATATCATATCATTATCAGCACATCAGTCAACACACACACCAGGTTACACTAACTCCAGAAAATGGAGACTAAGACTTATCCTTCAAGTATTTTACATGGATGTCCCGCACTGTTTTCTAACTCTATAAAACTACTTTATGCAGTTTACATAAAGACAGTTCAGCAAGTAAGAGAAGTTAAATCAGCCGTGCAAACAGCTCTTCCTCTGCGTGCAGGGGTGTCAGTACAGGCCTGGAAGTTTATTACTAGGAGCTTCACAACTGAAAGACATCGCCAAACAAGTACAGACTTAGTGAATTCTTTTTTCAATCACACTACTAAAACCTGAAACCTGCCTGAGGCTAAATTTAGGAAGGTGAAAATAATAGCAGAACTTAGATTCATTGTAACTGATTTCAAACAGTGTCACCTTCAAATTCATGTATCCACTAGGACTCCAATCCAGCAAAGGATATAAGCATCTGCTTAAGCTTTACAATACACAGACCACTATGAAAGTTGGTGGGCTACTCAAGAATTTCAGTGTATCCTTTCCTTCAGTATTTTGCTAGGTTAGGCCACAGAAGATCCAAGAGTGTTTTGAGCACAGGGAGGACATACTGAAACCAACTGTGCACAGTCTGGTTTTCTGCTTACATGTTTTTTTATACAGTAACCTTTTAAAACATTTCTATGCCACAATGGTATTCTTGAAAGAAGCAAAAAATACAATCTTTGGACAATGGTTGTATTGTATCTAAAGATACCAGCAGATATCTAAAGATAATCAGCAGAAAGACTGAGATGGACATAAAACTTGTCTTCTTTTTAACTTATTAAATAAAATGAGCTTTTAAATTGGCTGTTTCCCTTTGACATTGTTTGGTGAAACTAGTTTTCACCTCTAGATGCAGATCCTTAATCCTTTACAGGACCTTTTTCATTGTGAGTGTGTCAGTGCACACTCACAACACCATGAAGATGCTCAGCGCTGAAGGTCTACAGATTGTCAATGGAGCTCTTAGTTGACAATTTAACTTCATGGGCATCAACAAAGTTATTTGCAAAATAAAAGGTTTTCGGGGTCAGATGCATTAAAATTATTCCTCACCTAAATTACTGGGAGTTAACAGAAACTCTGCCTTATTTTGCTAGAGATCGTTCATGTTCATTAATGAGCAATGTCTGATCTGAGTATTTAATGCTAGTAATTTCTTTTCATAAATGCATAAAGATCTAGAACAAAATGGACATAAATGTATTAGTGGACTAAGCAACAGAATCCCTGATGAAATTAAGACTTAGTTAAGTACAATTTTGGCAATGAACCTTACAGTAGTCTAAGGATGAGACACACTGTGAACAGTGGATTCCTTAGAGAAAAGAGACTCGGGAATCACCATGGTTAGAGCTAACTTAAGATTTATCTCCAGAGTGCAGCAGCAGTGTACAAGATGCTACAAAGCACAACAGAAAAGAAAGGTAGTACAAAGCTGGGGACAGATTCTTAGTGTTTGTATCATTAGAGGCCTTTCAGACTCTTAATTCTCCTGTGAAATACTTTCCTTTTGACTTCTTCATGTGAGGTCTGTTATTATTTACAATTCCAAGTAAAAAATCCATACTTCCATATTATCTCTCACTAGGATTCCCAAAACATCTCACAGCATTACATAAAACTTAAATGGACAGGAATAATTTTAAATTTACAACTGTGGACTGCAAACAGATGTGAAGAGAACCATATGCATAAGTAGAGATGAATGTGAAACTGCCTAGAAATATCTGGTATTAAATCTCTTCATTACTCATATGAAATAGGAAAGTATTTTTATTAGTATTACTATTTGGCAGAAAGTAGTAAAATGAACCTGTTCAAGGTCATGAAGAATTAGATTAATTGGTACATTCTGTCCTGCATTTCAAAATGTGGGACCATGTGATGAGAGGCTATAAATCTTTAGATCTTCAAAGTCATCTGAATTGCAAGTTACATTCGTGAAACTTATTCCCTCACTTTTCTAGATTTCTGACCACTATTTATTGCTCAGCTACAATGTTTCATTATTTAATTGAACCCTTCCTCCCCCATCAATTTCTCTGACAGTCATTTATACTTCTCAGAACAGCTGTGCCCAGTGCTGTATCTTTCCAGAACAGAAAGTCAAAAGCTACAGGGGAAAATACCAAGTTAATAGGAAGTTCTGAGCACAATTAATGTGTAGGAGAAAAAAAAAGAAAAGCAAAGAACCCCAAACCTAAGAACGGCATCCAAACTAAAAGGCTCTGTTGCTACTGCCAGAAAGTAATGGCCTCATGCAAGTTAACTATGCAAAGTGTTCATTTTTCAGAATATAATGAACAGATGTACATAGGGCTCTTAAAACAGTGAATTTAACTACAGCACCACAGTAATGAACAGTAGGTGCAATAATCAACGGCAGCATTGGTGCTTGCACTGGCTTGCAGCCATGCCACCATTACCCAGGAAAAGATAAAGGCCATTTAAGCAGGACTGAAGTGAGACAGCAGGTAGACGGCAGCTTCCTAAAAGGAATTATGGTGCGGAAAGAAAGGTAGTCTCAATTCAACAGGAGGCATTCTCCATATGAAACTACTGTTGAAATGAAAACCCAGCGTTTCAGTTCTGAAACTTTCAAACACTGTATCAAAATAAAGACAGGGAAGATCTATTGTGACATTTATCCATGAGTAAGTAATTTAATCTGATGTCCCTGACGTCCAACTCAAAACCCTCTATCTTCTCTAATAAAGTTTTCAGTTGTGTCTGTGGGTTGGAGGAAATTCTGTTTTTCTCTTTTGGATTATGATACAGTTACAATGTTTCTATATGCCAACCATTATTCACCCAAAAGAGTTTTGTTTCAGCCACGGTGAAGTCGGTAATCCCTGTAACCATTATCTACCTCCCAGAGAGCTGAGAGGCTTAGCCAGTGTTTGCAAAGCATCTGAGAAGTCTGAAGAAAGGTTACTACAGGTTACGAGGTTACTACAAATCACGGAATATTCCGAGCCAATTCCTGCCCACAAATCTGGCACCTCTTCCTATCGAGAGCCCTCCGGATTCACGATCAAACAAAGAGTTTTATTCCTTTTTTATTCTATGTAACACTACCACCATCTGTTTACAAGGCTTAAATTCAAAATCATTCTGAGAGGATTTCATAGCATCCATAACCCGTGTAGGAGTTGTTTGTTCTCTGGATGGTTTAACAGGACGGGGCTTTAGGCGACTCAGGGATCAGGGCTGGATTAAGGGACAGGTAAAGAGGGCAGGCTCTCTGCAGGGCTGTCTGCAGCGCTCACCGCCTGGCCTCCCCTGCCCTCTAGTGAGCTCGGGTTCTCACTCCACCCGCACGCTCCTGCGGCTGCTTCAGAAACCACACGCACACAGAAGTGCTGAAACACTCAACCCTTCACATCCCTTAGAAGCATTCTTCATTCTTCATGTTGTTCTCCACTAAACACATCAAAAAGTGAAGAGCCTCCTCCAGCCCTACAGTGCCAATATGCACAAAGTTATTTTCACTGAACAGGGAAACACACAGGGGATTGGGGTACCATGGAATCCCTTTGCAAAGAAAACTTAAATCTCTTCGTTTATATTTCTCTGTTTTACCAGAGCCCTGAAGTTCAGAAAAATCACACACGGCTTCTTCCACAAATCACTGTAACTGTTAAAATAAACATAAAACCAAAATACCTCTGTTTGCTGCCTATAAACTATGTCAAATGCAGCACCAGAGCAAAGCCGCCACCACACCTGAGAAAGCAGGGCAAGGTGATCCAGTTAGATCAGAAGTTCGGGCACATTTACAGGAAGTGTCTCCATGACACTGCACTGAACAGCAGCTAGTCCAGCAATCACTGCTGTGTACTGGTTAATAAATAGGCTTACCAGTAAGTGTTTTCAGGACGGGGCTTGTGGAGAAGAGCAACTAAGAGAAGAAATGGTCATCACGTACTGCACTAGCTTTGTCTGCCTTTTCAGTTATTTATCTTCAGATGTAAATGTAACTTCTCTCATGTACTTGCTATTAAAATTTTTGGTACTATTCCTAAAAAACCAGCATTGTCCAATATGTAAGTCCAAAGGAACAAACTTCACAGAAACAGTGCTTGTAAAATAAAATAGCAGTCACAAGAGAATTCTTTATTTCTGCAAAGCCTGGCAATGACACCTGTCAGCAGCTGGACAGTTATACTTTGTAAAGGAAATTAAAACAAATGGCAAATAGGGCAGGAACAAGAACATGGAAACATTATCTAATTCTGGCTCACAACTGAATTAATATTTTGCCTCAGAACATGAAGGCAAAGTGGGATAGGTAAGTAACAACTCTAGAAATAACTATGTATGAGTTAGAGGTAAGAGCTGAGCAGTCATGTCTGGCAGATTAGGTGATGTCAATTCTAAAACACCGTAACTATTTTTTACCAAAAGTATGTCATGCCACAGAAACCCTGTATCCTTCCTGATGGCACTGTGCAAAGAACGTAAGAACTTGAAGTCCAAGTGGAATAGTCAGAGGAGTGAAAACCAAATCTTATAAAAATGAGGAGCTTCACTTGTTTGTTCCATGTACACACATACGTAGATCTGCCAAGGAAAAGTGCAGGAGTGAAGACAACAACCATTGCAAGTAAAAAGCTAACACCATAACACCAGACCAAACAGGTATAAACTAAAAATACAACTCTGGAGTATCTTTTCTGTAGAGCAATGGGATGGACTCTGTTAAAAGGTCGTGCTGGAGAATTCTATAACTATCACTCCGCAGGAAAGTTGCCCCTGCCAAAATAAAATGAGTGCTATGGTCTAGGAGCTGTTTTCCAGTCATTGATATAACTTAACTGTCACAACATGGATCTTAAATCAAGAGTAACCTCCTCCTCTCAGGACAGAATGCTAAATATGGTCCTTTTGGTTACTGAGTGAAACGGACAAAATAACCTCAAGGTTATAATTCATGTGTCAGAAGCAGGTAAGCGAGGAAGGTAAGGACGCTTTCTAGCAGTATAATACACAGACTTGCAGCTGCAGACCCACACAGTGGAGCTTAAGGTGCCTTTCACCCCTCCAAACGGGAACACAACAGGGGCTTCTACTGAAAGGTGAAATTAATCAAAACTTTTCACTTTCTTACAAATAAGTTTCTGTGGATCACTGTGTGGTCTTGGGACTGAAAGAACTCAGGACATTCCGTGTATTTCCATGTATTGCTTATGGTAAAGTAGGAGAGATGGTGGTTGCAAAAGCAGAGAGGAAACAGAACTGGTTACACCAGTTGTACCTCAAAGGGAATCCCCAGCTGACTGTTCAGACAAGCTTTTCATTTCCTCTGCCTCGCTAGAAATGACCTGTCAATCATCTCTGACAGCAGTATGGATTAAAAGGTCAAAGGAGAGAGAATTATCACACTAGACAAAGAGAAAAATGCTCATCTTGTTTGTACATAAACCTTGGCTTAGCTGAGTGCAAGATTTATAATGAACAGCCAAGCTTGTTTCAGAGGATTCTCGTTGTCCACCCTCCTCTGATAATTTAAACTATTAGTGTTTTGGAGCTTTAAAGTTTTTATTTTTACCTAGCGAAAACATTATCACGGATCTAGGAAGATAGAGAAATGGGATGCCCAATGTCTGTCTTTGAAAAGTAGCTTTGCAGTGCACCTGTTATTGTGAAACAGCAATGACGGGGCTGCTAGAAGTGATTACAGACTGAGGGTACCCCACACTGCAAATGTCCAAATCGAAGCACTCTAAAAAGGCCTGATCTTCAGCAGAGAAAGAGATGGTATTTTAAAAAATTGCATCCCTTAACAAATGCCTCAAGCTCTGTATTCAAAATCATTAGCATTATTTTAATATATCTTACCTTAAACATCAAATAAAGCACACACAAAGAAGCAGTATTAGAATGAAAAGTCATTTTATTTACCCATTTAAGAGGCCTTCTCCATCTCGTTCAGCAACATTAAAGTTTTTGCAAAGCTGTAGGCTAACAACCACTGGAACACAGTTTGCCTGGGGTGTTACAAAAGCTAGAACAATGTTTGCTTGGTATTTACATTTTACTGAATTTATTATTTAAGACAGTGAAATGATTGGAATGAAAACACCCTGGTCTAGCTAGAAGAGCTACAGTTCCTGTAATGAAGACAGCTATCAACAGTAACCAAGTCAAAATAAGGGACTCATCAGTCAGATTCGGATGTAACACAAAAGAGAATATACTTACTGAAACTCTCCACAAGGTCAAGGGCAACGTGAGTAGCTATATCCATTCCAGTGTTTATGTAAGACTGGCAGTTTTTCAAAGATGAAAGAGAGGAATCCACGGAGTTGAATGAGATTCTTGCACCACCTGGCATCTTGAAATCGTTAGTCTGGAAATAACAGATAGAATATTCTGAATGCAGTTTACACCCAAAGAATTTGGAAGCGAAAACAGAAGTACAGGTAGCTAGCCATAAAACAGCATCAACAGAACCACTGAAACTTTGGAGCAGGTGAAATCTTAGCTCCCAAGTTGTCAGTAATTTCAGCAGAACTGCAATTCACCAACGGTTTTCAATTTAATTCCTATTCAATATTAAGCAAAACTCGACTACAAAAAGCAACTTGCAGTTTTCATCTGCTCATTCCTATTGCTAAACCATTATGAGTTTCAAACTCCATAATTACGTTCACTTGAAAATTACTGCTCTATTTCAGATCCAAAGCAGCCCACAAAAACTTGTCTGTGTTTTCTAGGCCTATTATCCATTAGGTGAGAAAGAAATACGACTTCCCACATCCAATTCAGGCTCACCAACTACATGCCTGTTTCAACAGTTTGCCCTTGGAAACAATAATCTAACAAATGGCCACTGTTCCAAGAACGGACTTAACAGTAAAACATCTAGCACAATTTCTAAATAAAAGCTGACCTTATAAATTCTGCCTACTGCCCCCAAAGATGGTACAATGGACCAATGTTGCATTAGCACAGAAGAGTGTCACACAGGAATCATGTTTAGCTTCTTTACGATCATCTTCCTTTCCAGTATGGACCCCCAACCTACAGCCCTGTGGGGATTAACTGCTTCTCCTCTGTCATTAGTAGACCCTCAGGTGATTTTGCTCATGCTGTGCCTATCCACACTGTTCTCTTTACTTGGTTTCTTCTCAAAAATTCCAACTTCTGCTCTTCTCTCTTCATTCTTTGCCATAACTCGCTCAGACAACATGTAGCTAGTGTTAGAAACGTGAACCTGGCGAGCAGAATTTTAAACTTTAAGTTGTAGCAGGTAAGAAAAATTTTGCTCAGCTTTAGATACACAGTTGTTCACAAAAAAAAAAAAAAAACCCCGCAAGTCTTGGATAGACAGAAATACTGCATTAGTCCATGTAAAGAATAACAGATATGTTTAAGGACTACTGCAATCATACTGGGGGAGACAGAAGGGAATCCACAACCATTCTGGGGCATGCCAGAAGTTTTATCTGAATCATACAGAAAATAACAAGGAGACAAGATGTTCTATCAACAATAGCCTTTGACAGGCTATAATCTAACAGAAATATCGAAAATACCTAATTAGAAAGGAGAAAGCTTTGCCCAAGTTTTGCATATCTAAGGCTGTATCTCCCTCTACTACTTTCCCTGGGACTCCAGAACCACCTCTTGCACCCACCCTAACCTGAACCACATTGCCACATTCCTCATGAGCATCAGGCAGACTATGAGACCTAAGTACCTGCTGTCATGGTCTCTTCTCTCCTAATGTTTTCTTCTGTATCTTTTTCTTTTTTGCCATTTAAAAATGTGTTTGGTCACTCAAGACTATCTTTTATGACACCATTTTTAGGTCACATGCTTCCAATGACATTTTAGTTAACAGTTTGAGTTCATCACGACTTGAACTTCTGAATTACACACAAATTGACTTCCTCTCCATCCCCTTCTAAAGGCGCATCGTGCCAAAGGAGGCAGCAGCCTTCAGCAGCTCCAGTTATGTCAGCTCACGCTCTCCCATTAAAAGACAGAGTTTGCTATCCTGAGAGGTCTTTAGAGGCTGTCAGATTGACAATTGAAGACAAGGAAAAAGTTCCCCAGAGAACGCCTTGAAAGTAAAGGAAAAGGATGCTCTTAAAGATTTTGCTTTCAGCTGTTACATTATTGAACTTTTTTTTTTTTTTTAAAGCACCCGTTTGCCATCTTAGCAAGATTGTTCATATAGAACCTCTGTGACCCAGATAAACACTATTCAATAGTCACATAAAATCATGTCAGCAGCTTTATCTTTCTGGGCCCATTTAGTGTATCAAAGTTAACAGCAAGAACCTAATTCCCTTCTTGAACTCAGCAAATCTCACTCACTGAGAAAGGCTGCTGTTCTTTTGGAAAGTTCACAGATACACCCTGTGAAAGGCAGGAATCTGAAAAAAACAACAGTGAAAAGTTAAAAAGGCTTCTTCATTCTCTTGACATTTGCAGAAGCACTGAGCAAACTACACAGGAAGAGCAGTTACTGTTTACAATGTTGAATCAAACCATTGCATTTGTAGTTTTACCTCAATTTGTCTTTTGGAAAGTAATTTAAGTGCTTTTAGACAAACTTTTTTTTTTAAAAAAAAGAAAAATATTATTTTTCTTAGAAACTGTTTATGATCCCAAGCAAAGATTTCATTCTTGAATTTTCTAAGTGAATTCTTCAGCTTGCAGCTGCCCACTCTGCTTTCAGAGGAAGAGACACATTTCTCACTGGAATTGGTTTCACATCAGTGTCTTTAAGGCAGTCTTTTGCAGGGAAGGTCTTCAATAGGTGCATCGATGCAGCACTTGAAATTTGCAATTCCCACTTCTCAACCCCCTAACTTCTGGAAAATACAACCAGCAAAATCAGAGTTGAAAAAGAAACCAAATGAGACTATGGGGGCAGGATTTTTTCTGTCAGCAATAAATGATCAAATGCTCCAGAGAGGATTACCAAGCAGCAAACTTAAACTACAGTTTCTATTCTGCCACTTATTTCAAAGATTTGAGCAAATTACCTAATTTTTCTATGCTTCCACATCCCAAGCTATGAAGCAGAGATAAGAAAAAAAGAGTTACTTTAATACAAGATCTGTACGTATCAAGTTCTCACTGACTACCAGGATTAGTGGCTACCTCCTAGATACACTCCGTGACTATCTATCACAGGGAGACATGACTTCCTTGGCACAGAGCTCGGGAGAAGAGTCCACCAAGCAGGAAGCTTTGCTCTCCCAGCCCTCCACCTCACTCCCCACCCCGTGCATGACAAGCCAGGGCAGCTGGCCCGGCCCTCCCTGCCCCCTGTCAGTCATGCACGGAGGGCAGCGGCCCCACATCCCCTCCCCGCCCGCCTCTCGCCGCTCCCTCGGCCGGGGAGGGCCGGCAAAGGCAGTCACCCTCACCAGCGGCTGCTGCTCACCTAGGCCCGGCGGCCGAGGCGCGAAGGGTCTCCCGGGCTGGAGGTGGCCTTCACACCGACCCTCTCGGCGGCAGCTGGCGGGCCCGGGGAGGGCGGTCCTGGCCGACGAGCTGGGCCCGGGGAAGGCGGTCCGGGCGGGCGAGCTGGGCCCGGGGAAGGCGGTCCGGGCGGGCGACGGAATCGCCTCATCAGCCCGCGCCTTTGCACATGACGGGGCCGTCATGTGAGGGGCGGTCCGGGCCGCGCCGCTCGCAGGGAAATCGTCGCCTCCGTCCCTGCCTCCCGCTGCCTGCGCCTCGGCCGCCGCTGCGGTTCGCCTCCGGCGGCCGCCGTCCCATCCCGCAGGCGCTGCCGCCGCGCACCGCATCGGCGGCGGGGGAGGGTGAGCCCCGGTCGGGAGGCCGCAGGGCGGGGGGAGGCGGCGGGCGCGGCGTGGCGGTTGGTCCCGTTGCCCCGAGGCGGGAGCGTTCGAACGGCCCGGCCAGGGCCTGGCGCTGGCGGCGAGGGGCGGGCGAGCGGCCCGAGCCCAGACCCGGCTGCTGGTGGCCTGGGGCCCGCTCCGGGCCCTGCGGAGAAACCCGCCGGGCGCTGATGCCTGGGTCTCGCTGCCGGGCCGGGCTCCCGGTGCTCGTTCTGGGGCAGCAGAAGCTCTGTCATCTCGAATTTATCGCCGGGGTTTGGAGCGTTGTTGGTGAAAAGTCAACTCAAAATCTCCCGTCAGTGTTTCCAAACATAAAAGCTTTTTGTTAGCAGTGCTGTACTTGGTATTTCTTAGGAAACATGTCAATAAATAGCAGTGACCAGGAAGTGCAACCACAGCACCGAAGCTGCCCCTTCAGCAGCAAATAAAGGAATGGACCTGCAGCGTTCCTGCTTGCTATAGAAGTCCTTCATGCTAAAGCCTGTTACAGTCACTTTGGCTGTATCTTTAAAGTGGCTGTTATGAACACATCCTATAACCTGCTTTTGCTTTCCTTGCTGCTGTCTCCTGGCATGGTTTCCATTCCTTCAGTATTTGTAACTTTTCATTCTTCAATAGCACTCTTCAGCTTTTCTGGTACAAAAAGGCATGCTGTCCCTGCCTGGTCACACAGGTCACTGAGTTAAGCATAGTGTATGTGCTGAAGATTAATTT
Source organism: Coracias cyanogaster (assembly GCA_033124195.1). Lineage (NCBI taxonomy): Eukaryota > Metazoa > Chordata > Aves > Coraciiformes > Coraciidae > Coracias > Coracias cyanogaster. Next base: position 9,771 of record JAVSBS010024866.1, on the reverse strand, counting down.
GGGGCTTTTTTTTTTTTTTTTCTCATTTTACAAAGCTGTAGATAATTTAGATTTCATAAATTATAAGATTTGAGAGTATGCTTAAAAATACACATAAACTATCAAAAATAGGCATACAAACCACTCAGAATGTGTGTGGTTTTGTTTTTACAGGTAATTAAATGGTGCAGCTAGTTTTCTCATCAGACTTTCATCTTTAAATAACCTGAAGACTAACGATCAGAATCCAACTGCAGGACTTCTGCTTCCCTGCCACATCCAGCTCTGCAATGGTTGACTTTCTAGCTGAAAATAATCTCTGTGGTCAGGCAATTCTTCGGATTGTCTCCTGTGGAAATGCCATCATTGCAGAACTTCTGAGACTTTCTGAATTTATTCCTGGTGTTTTCAGGCTAAAGGACAAGGCTGATCAACAGAAGTATGGGGATATCATATTTGATTTCAGTTATTTTAAGGTAAATATTTTTATTGTTAAACTTCTTAAAGCATTGCTGTCTTTTGTGAGGGTGCTTTAGGTTATGAAACAGCCATTCCTGACAATTCTGTTTACTACTAGCATTGTTCAGAATTGACTGTTGTGACTTCTTACTTCCTTAGTCTTTACCAAAATTCACAAAACTGAAATAGTAGTTGAGATATGTTTGCATGCTAGCATTCCACTTTTGGACTGTTTGTATTTTGTATCCTTCTGATCATACTTGGCCTCACCATACTCATTTCAGCAAGAAGAAACATTCATGGAAGGTTCTGTGTTTAGGCCCACTAGGCAAAATAAAAGTGGTACATGCACTGAGAGTATCAGGACAAGAAGGTGAGTCATCCGGCCTGTGAACCTTGATGGATATTGATTATCTAAAATAGTAATACTTAATATTTCCTACAGGAACATTTAAATTATACTTTCACCAGCAGGTTCTGAGCGTGCGCGGTTGATTGTTTTCCTTCGGAGCAGTACTTTGGGCAGTGTGCCCATCTTCCTTTGGTTCTCTGTAGCTTCTTTGCAGCCATGAAAACTGCTTTCTGCTTTCCTGTTTGACAGTACTGTGATTGTTCCTTCACTGGACTTGTCACATGTGCTGAATAAACCAATCAAAGAGTAGTGTCCATGAGAAGCCCTTATCTTCCATACAAAATTAAGCTTCGTGCAGTCCCTATTTCCCTCTTGTCATTCTCCAGCATGATTAAGAAGGAACTACGGAGACTGTCTGATCTGACTTTATCTGGATTGTACAATACAAGAAGTGTTAATGGTAAAGCAGGGGGGCATTTTTTTTTTCCATTTTTAGTAAGAGTTTTAAATTTCAAGCACTAACTGTACACCTTGGACACTAAAAACCCTGAGCACAAATTGTTTCCCAGATATCTTTAGATCTAAGTGCTTGCTAGAAGTCTTTTTTTTTTTTTACGCAAATTACTTGAAAATTTAAAAGCACATAGGTATAATTGGTGAGAAGTACAATTATCCTTGAAATTTATAAGATTTTCAAATGCTGAGGAAACAAGTGCTGCTGCTTTCCAGTGTAATTACCACCAAATCCATAAAATACGTACTTAGAAAGCACAGGGTAGTGAATTGACAGTTATTTTCACTGTGAATGCACCATTTCTATAGTCATGATGATTAGAATTGCCTAATGAGAGGAGGTTTGAGATTTTGAAAATTCACACTGTTTACTTTGTGCATTTAAGCTTCATAGGCCATTTGGGGTCTGCTTTTATCCTTTATGTAGTTATTTCGCACAAAAAGAGAAGTAGAATAGCATTTTTAAAACCCCACAAAAATTGCTAGCTGTATGTTAAGCCTCATATTTTATTTTAACTCTAAGCTATTTTTTTGTGAGTTTCTGTTGACTAAACACTTTTAAACCATGATCTCCTGCTGTTGTAGGTGGTCTGTGGAATAATGTCAACAGTATTTTCACTTAACTGTTAATATTTTCAATTAAACATTGGCTGTTTTCATTTAGATTGTAAGACCAACTGCTGATTATGAGAAATGCTGACAGTGGTAAATGGTTAGAAAAGTTTGTACTTTTTTTGTAACATTGACTACATAGGATAAATCATATTTAAAGTCATTGCAGATTGTAACAAAGTGTAAAATGCATCTTTCTGGAATGAACATTTGATCATAAAGTAGCTTGGAAAACTACAGATCCTTGTTTTAGTAAGAAGTGTTGATTCTGGTGTTGTGCACACAGTGGGGGCTGCACATGTTCTGTGTTGTACTGACGAGGAGTGAAATACAGGTCAATACTGTCAAATACTGTCTCTAAAGATGAATTTCCTTTCTTAGGGGCCTGAGACATGTGAAGGCAAACTGGAAGCCAAACCTGAGCTACTGGATTTAGATGAAGAATTTCGTGAAAACAACATTGAAATTTTGACGAGATTTTATCTAGCTTTTCAGAGTGTACATAAATACATTGTAGATATAAACAGGTATAGTATCTTAAATATGTGTGGATTTTCTCCAAGGCTAGGTTACTGTTTAGTCTTAATAACACAAAGCTTTTTCCTTAGAGACCCAATGCGCTTGCTGTTGTGCACCTGAAAACCTGGCTGCTGGAGTGAACACTAACTTTTACTCCTATTGTTGCTTGCCAGCTTAATATATGACTTGAAAACATTTAACTTCTCTACTTATTTCCTCAATTGTAAGCTAGAGCTAGTTTTTCTTCATCTTGGAGACTGTCTTGAAAATTTTTTTTTAATGAAAGGACTCTTCATGTTATTAAACTATGTTTTTTGTGGTCTTTCAAAATGGAGTATTAGGTAGATTTTTGATTTAACTTTCACTAGTATTAATTTCCTGAAATTAATTTTTCAATGGAGTTGCCATATTCTCAAGTTCACTACTCTTAGTTGTAAAAAACAACATGAAAGGTTCATGAAATACTTGTAAGAAAAAGTTCCAGAGAATCTTAAGCATAAAAATTGGTTTTGTTACTGATCTTATGTGAAAAGTTTAATCAAAAGATTAAATATTTAACATCACTTTTATTAATATGTAGTGTTACTGGAAAATCCTTTAATAGGAAGAACTCTTCTATTAATCAACATGACCATACTCTGTAGCTCTACCTTCCAGATTGCAATTGAGATAAATTTATGGTATTTCTAGGAGATATTTTTGAGGTAACTTGAAAATGACAGTATTACTAAGTTTTGGAGTGGAAACTTTCTCAGTACTCTCTTCTCAGGCTGTTTTTCACCTGTAAGAAGATTAAGAGGATGTTAGTTGTAAGTTACAGAGTACCCTCTAGTCATTCATATATATCATCAGGATCAAGCAGGAGTCTTTTGCCAACTGGTTGGCTCTAGCTAGGAGTTCCAGCCTCTCATTTCATAGTAGAACATCTCTTCTTCTTTATCTGAAAAACTCCATACTGCTCGTAGTAGGGAAATGTTCTGATGTGTCTTTTGGCTTTCAGAGAAATTTGGCCAATTTAGTTCTGAGGATCTATGATTTGAGAGCAGAATAGTCAATGACCAACTCTTTGTTACTATCTCTAGATATTTAGATGACCTCAATGAAGGAATTTACATTCAACAAACATTAGAAACTGTCCTCCTTAATGAAGATGGAAAACAGCTTCTGGTAAGTATTGAACAGTTCTGTAATAGTAGAAAATGAACTAACTAGTTTAGTGCTAAACTAGACAAAGATTTAAATTTACTGAATGCATGGAAACGCTATGACACGCTTTAGGAGGACAAAGACCGAAAGCGTACAGCCCTCCATTTTTCGTACTGTATTGACTACGTTGTTGACTTTGGGTTAGTTTGACAGTACGTGTTTGTACATGCTACTACAAAATTGTATTTATGTGATTTCTTCCCATCATTCTTCCTCTTTCTAAACAGTGTGAAGCGCTCTATTTATATGGAGTCATGCTACTGGTCATTGACCAGAAGATTGAAGGAGAAGTCAGAGAAAGAATGCTGGTTTCGTACTACAGATACAGGTAATGATTCTTGGTTTCCAGAAGCTCTCGAGGCTGAAAGGTTGTAACATGAGGTATATTCAGCTAACTAGGTTATTGAATTAAGGTAAATGGAAATACCAGCGCCTTTTTGATTGACTGACTGTACAGATAGACAGAGTTCTCTGAGTACCAGTAGAACTCCTCGCTTTAGCTGTATTTGCGGGTCTAGCTGCAACACTGGAGCAACAGATCTTTCATGCTGTCACAATAGAAATTTGAAGTCCACTGACAAATAAGCTTTCAGCTAAAGCTCTAACAGTGCAAGTGTCAACAATGAAAGTATCATAGGTTCCCAGATGCACAAGCAAATCTTAGTGCAAAGTCCTGGGTATTTGGATGACAAATGGATTGCAAGTCAGACTGCTGGTAGTTGCAGTGCTTGACTAGTCAAATCAATGAGTTTTCCAGGGTGGGTTGACAGCAGCATTGTGTAACAGTCAGGGTCTGAAGGGGTATCAGTGCAAATCCTTTCACACATAAAAAAGGGGATATCCTGTTCCTGTGCTGCTTTGACTGTGTTTATGCCTCTCAGTATATAATGAGAGAAGTTTCCTTGACTAGAAGTGCATCAACAATGGGAATTCAGAAATGAGGAGATAAAAAAAACCAAATCCAGAACAAAACTTCTCCTCTGATTTTAAAGCTACTTGTTTCTGTTCCTGAGTAAAGTTCATTGATCAGTGTCCTCCTATACTACACTGAACATTTTATTCATGGAGTAAACAATGAAAAATTTCCTAGACCTTAGTGTGAGATCATTTTCTTAGAGGAAAGGCACAGTTACAAGGGGAGAGAGAAGAGGAAATGGTCAGGTCATACAGCTCAATGTTTGTTGTTTGTTTTTTTGTAAAACAGTGCAGCCCGATCTTCTGCTGATTCTAATTTAGATGATATCTGTAAATTGCTTCGAAGCACTGGGTACTCGAGCCAACCTGGAGCTAAAAGACCTCCAAACTACCCTGAGAGTTACTTCAGCAGGGTACCCATAAGTGAAACATTCATTAGCATGGTTATTGGCCGTTTACGCTCAGATGACATTTATAACCAGGTAAGTTACTGTGACATAAGGGGGATCTAAAACTGAATATAAAATGCTTTCTCGAGTTAGTTACTCAACCACGAAGCCCAGAAAATAATAAATTGAAGAATCATGTAAGTTGGAAGGGACCTCTCTAGATCACCAAATCCAACCCCCTGGCTCAAGCAGGGTCACCTAGAGCAGACTGCTCAGGGCTACATCCAGTAGAGTTTTGAGTATCTCCAGCGGTGCAGGCTGCTGAACCGCCGTGGGCAACCTGCTGTAGTGTTTGGCCAATCTCAGAGTGAAAAAAACTTTTATTTAATGTCCTTAAATCATAAATGGCTGGCCACTGTAACTCCTTCAGAGTCTCCTGTTCTTTTAGTTACCTCCAAGAGATTCATCATCCCTTGGTAGACAATGTGTTTAAAAAAGAACACTAACACTAATATCACAGTTCTTAACTATGGCAATTGTCTTAATAAGAGAAAACAAAAATTGAAGCAAAGTGTGAGTAATGGCTGCTACATTTACAGACTCTTCTAATATGTCTCCTTTGAGAGATCTTTAACGAAGCCTTTGCTTTTGAGCAGGTTTCAGTCTTTAACATGGGCAAGCGATCTTATTTCTGTAATCATTGGCACACTTGTAGTGAATCCTGGAAAAACAAAGCAGTTTATAGATGCCAGAAAAGCAGCATTTGAAGATTAATGAATGACTCTAAGAAATAAACAAACGCTTAAGTCTTTAGGCAGGAGTAATAATTTAAAAGTAGGGACCTTATCAATAACACTATTGACAGACATATTAACCTTCAAATGGGAAAAATGTTTTTTCAAGTACTATACTGTAAATTTTTTTTAAGATATACAGAGTTCTAGAAACGAAAAGAACTTAGCAAGTTGTGAAGAGAGCCCATTTTCTGACATGATTTATGTCTGATAGGAAACTGTGAAGTGTTAGCGAGACTATGCTCTTGTGAAGTACTTAACCTAGAGGGCTTACTTAAATCAGCTAATATTTAATATCAAAATTACTTTTCCTGGTTTTTATATAATACTCTTAGTTTATTGCCTTTGTGTTAATACTATGATTTGATTTTTAGTCTGTAGTGCTTACAGTTGATAATGAAGAACATCAATGTTTCTATACAAAGTGTGATTGTAACCTATGTACTTTTTGCAAATATAGTACAAAAAGTATGTTAGACATCTTCAGCTCAACCCAAACTGAATACAGCCTGTTTTACTAAATTATATTGTGTCTGAGCCGTTATCTCCTTTGTTACTTGCAGCTTAATCTTGATGGCAGTGGGCAGAAGCCTCCTGATTTTTCTTACTAGTCTGAACATTTAACCTAATAAAATAACCAAAAAAAAAAAAAAAATAGTTTTACTAAATAAAAGCAGAGAACTGTTTTCCTGAAGATGAATCATTATGTCTCGTTGAATGTGATTTTTGATACCAACTTTTTTTGTTAGCATGAAAGTCTTAATTTATGATCCTATCTATTTTTAACATAACAATTCAGTTGATAATTTGAATCTTTTTGATCTTGCTGGTACATTGAATTGGTGAATAGTTAAACTTTCTGCATCCTGATTGCTTGTTACGTCAGTTAAATGTATACTCATTTATATCGTGCGGGGAACTAAACATACCCAGTTGTTATAAACTAATTATATCTAACTCTGCTGCTTTCAACTCATTTTAATCTCTTTGGTTCATCCCTCCTTTGACTCATTTAGGGCATATTAATATCATATATATCCTGTTCAGGTTATAGTAGATGTCTACGCAGTCAACTTTTATATTCTGTAAAACATATCTGGCAAACATGCTGCGTGTATAAGCATGTCCAGCTTACCCACATATCCTCCTTGCCTCTTAGTGTCTATATACTCTCTTCTTTAATGTGCCTCATAGTGTTTGCAAGTAATTTTTCATGCAATGTATTATGTTCAGTTTTGTTTTGTTCCCTTTTCCTAGGTTTCGGCATATCCGTTACCAGAACACCGCAGCACTGCCCTGGCTACTCAGGCTGCTATGCTCTATGTGATACTGTATTTTGACCCTTCTATTCTTCACACTCAACAAGCGAAAATGAGAGAGATAGTGGATAAATACTTTCCAGATAATTGGGTAAAAAAAATTTCTGTTTTAACACTGTTCCCTGGATTTAATGTTATAGGAACAATTTATATTCTTTTTACAGTGTATAGAAAATAATATAGAAATTATAGAAAATAATAATGTCCTAAAACTAGAATAGATTATTCTCTGGGGAAGTTTTACTTTGTTCATAATGAAACAGTCTGAGTCAAACCTTCCGGATAAGTGTGGAAAGCTGTCCTTTCAAAATATCAGTTATTGTCTAAAATGCTTAAATCAACCACTCTGATGCCATTGTGGTAAGGTGAATCATATTAAAATGTAGACTGGAAGGTAACGTAGGCATCTTCCAGTCCAGCCTTTTTCTTGAAGAAGGGCTAGCTTCAAAGTTAGGTAAGATTGCTTGGGCCTTGTCTGGTTGTTTTGAAAATATCTAGAATGAAGTTCTACAGCATAGAACTGTGGTTATGCTTAATTACTCTCATGGTGAAGAACTTCCTTCTGTACAACTGGAATTTCCCTTGAAGCTTGTGACGGTTGCCTCTTGTCTTTCCACTGTGCACCACTGAGATGGGTCTGGCTCTGTCATATTCGTAACTTCCCTTTAGGTAGTGGAAGACCACAGTCAGAGCCCGTAGTCATATTTCTTCCAGCTAAAGCAGACCCGGCTCCCATAGCCTCTCTTTACAGAGTGGGTTTCCCTAAGTGTCTTAGTGGCCTTCTACTCAATTCACTCCGGTTTGTCTATGTCTGTCTCGTACTGAGGAGCTCAGATCTGGACAAGTTACTCTAAGGGAGACCCAGGAGGGCTGACTAGATGGAAATAAACACTTCTCTTAATCAGCTGGCTACAGTCCAGCTGACACAGCCTAGTATATGATTACTCTTTGCTGTCATAAGGCTGTGTGTCTGATTCATGTTCAGTTTGTCCACCAGGATGCTTAGGTCCTTTTCTGCTGAAATGTTACATAGTCAGTTCCCAGATGGTGCTGTTGCACTGTTGCAAGGGTTTGCTTTTGTCCCAGGTACAGAACTCTGTACTTATTATTGAAGTTCATGTGGTTTCTGCTGGCGAATTCTACCAGCTTGTCAAGGGTGCTCTGAATGACAGTCTTGCTCTCCAATAAATCCTCCCATGCTAATGTTATTTGAAACCTTGTTTAAGGATTCATTCCATGCTGTTGTACAAATACCTTGGTGCAATTCTGTAGACCTTTTCAGGTGCAGTGATCAAAATGGAATTACTACATATCTCGGTATTGAGATTTAGGATGTCCATCCAGAAACCCTAGTCTGCAAAAAAACCTACTGAAGTAGGCTGGCATGTAACAACAGAGTCCCCAGGTGGTCTCTGTTAAAGGGAATCAGACTGAACAAAGAAGCTATAAATTAATTTGTGTATCTCTATCAGTTTCAAATTGTGTTCTTCTGTACCATAAGTGAAACAGTGAAGAAAGGAGGGAAGAAACTGTAATAGCTGGCTATTCTAGTAGACATGAATGCTCATCAGTTTATGAAGAACTGGAAGCTTATTTTAGAAATGAGAACTTGACATTGTGAATTTTTTATTATGCCAGCGTTTTATTCACTTGACATCATAGCACAAACTTATTTTAAGACAACTACTACTATCTTCTTGTGATCAGGTATGGATGAGTTAGCTGCAGCGTAAAGAACACTTTACCCTTTGGCTGGATTCAAATGATTGTTAGCAGTGGAAGTGTATCCTCTTAACTGTCATCAACGGGAAATAATGAGCTTCGCTTCAATAATATGAGAGGGATTCTCATATCAGCAGAGCAGCATCCTGTTTGCCTTTGCTGACATCCTTTTGACACTGTTGAAAGAGCTCAAAGGCTGACAGCATCCTCCTAGATGTGATCACTGCTGGATGGAGGAATATTGGAGTAATAGTGTGACAAAGCTCACAGTGCCACAGCTCTGTATGTCCTTCATCTCTCAGTAACCCAAGGCTCTCATTTTTAATCAAGTGTCTTGTAAAATGCTTGTAAGTCAACCACAGTTCTGTATTTTTTTATTAAACTTGGGCTATGGATCTGAAATCAGTTCTTCTTTGCTCCTTGAAAATTGCACCATGGAATCATAATTTCCTTCTGTTTGTGTTTACCAGAGAAGTTCTGTTACATTTCCATGTGGTCCCTTGGGCATTCTCAGAGTAGGATTCATTAAGATCATTTCCCCTCTCATCATAGTTGTTTCCCCAGTTGGTTTCATCAGTCTCCTGCATAGCATCATGGTAATGAAAAAGAAGTCATAAGTTCATGGGGAATGTGGTGGGTTAACCTTAGCTGAGGTCCAGGTGCCTACCAAGCCGCTCTATAACCCCCCCTTTTTCCCCTCTCCCTCCTCAGCAGAGCAGAAAAAGGGGAGGAAAAAAAGCAGTTTAATATTAATAGAAGCCAAACCAAGCAAATCCACGTGCAGAAGCAAAGGGAAACAAAGTTCTATTCTCTACTTCCCATCAGCAGGCGATGTTTGGCCACTCCCTGGGAAGCAGGGCTCCAAGACGCGTAGCGATTGCTCTGGAGGACAACGGAACGGTCCCCCCTTCCTTTTTCCCAGCTTTATAGCTGAGCTGACGTCATATGGTCTGGAATATCCCTCTGGTCAGTTCGGGTCAGCTGTCCTGGTC
>JAVSBS010024860.1:0-40421 GCA_033124195.1 Coracias cyanogaster | reverse complement strand
TGATGTCATGTGGTCTGGAATATCCCTTTGGTCAGTTGTGGTCAGCTGTCCTGGCTGTGTCCCCTCCTAACTTCTTGGGTCCCCCTGAGCCTGCTCACTGGTGGGGTGGGGTAAGGAGCAGAAAAGGCCTTGACTCTGTGTAACAGCTGCTAAAACATCCCTGTGTTATCAACACTGTTCTCAGCACAAATCCAAACCACAGCCCATACCAGCTACTCTGGAAAAATTCAACTCTATCCCTGTCAAAAGCAGCCAACCCAGTAAACATCTTCTGTTTCATGCTGCCTGTAACCCACATCAGCTGTTGCCAGTGTCAGCAATGCTTTTGCTGCTTCCTTCCAGGTCAGTGCCCTGGCTCTAGAAGCACACTCCCTCCATCTCCAAAACCTTGACACAGTCTGTTAGCCACCGTTAGCATTTGCTGCTGGCAGCCTGGCCCTCAGCAAAGCCAGTGGATCCTTCTCCCTCCCAATTCCTGCCACATCCATGTGTCTGTGGTAACAATAAAAGCTCAGGTACCTTCCCCATCACCTTTCAAGAGTGTTATAGTAGCCACTGTAAGAGCCTTTCCTGCCCATTTCTGCTGCTCACTGAATATCTGCTCCCTGCCCATCCTCACTGCTGCCCAGATAGACTCCTATTATCAAAGCAAATCAACTTCAGGTAGTAAAAGAGGAGACAGATGTGGCTAGGTCACAGTCTGATTGCTGTCCTGAATCTGCTCAGACCCATCAAAACTCCTGATGAAGTCCAGTTCACATCTATTTAGTAGATTAAACAGTAGATGTTTCCAGCAAAGCATTTTTAGAGGAGTATTTTTCTGCAGAGCCTTTCAAGGGAAGCACCCCCTGACATCTCATTACTCACAAGGGTCTGAACAGCCACTGCACAACTCTTCTGTGTCACACCAGGCAGATCCTTGTGCATACAAAACCAGTCAGCCTCTCTCCAGAGGGCTGCTATTTCCCTCTCAGCACCAGAGGTTTTGGGGATGAGCTCCAGCTGACACAGGCTGGGCCACGGTCAGTATATGGCACTCCCTGAAGATGCAAAATCCTGTCTCTGGTCAGTTCAGCTCTGGCAACACTCAGATAAATCTTATTCTGTATCCAGCCACAGCCAGGCCTAGAATTGGTTTTTCCAGAGGAAGTTGATCAGCTTGGCAAACTGCATCCTGCTGCACCATGAGAGAGAGAGGGACGAGCAAAGGGCTGGCAGAGCCAGGAGCATCAGAGCAGAAAGCTGCCATGTACCTTGCCAGTGATTTTTTTCATGGGGGACCCAGGGCCAAGTTGGACAGGCTTGTGTCTGCCTTCCACCGCAGGCTGGGCAGCCTGTCACACCTCCAGATTGGTAATATATTCTCAGCAATTAGCCTTTGATCAAACTTTCCCCCTCATTTTCTTGGGCAAATATTCTTACATCTGACCAGCTAAGCTTCCTTCCCCAGGTGAAAAAGGCTGCTGAGATATACAGAGCTACTCCCGAAGATTTGTTATTTACAGATAGGGAAATGAGGAAAAAAATACAGGGTTTTTACATATATTGTCAGATTAAAAAAGTCAAGAGACAATCCATATTTAATGCTACATCACTTCCCTTATGAAGCTCTATTTTATTCTCCTGTAATTTTGTGCAAGAAAATTGGTTAAAATTCCAAACTGCCCGATTCTCTACTGCAAGAAAATGGTAATGAACTTCTGTGAGCACCACATATTTATTTACAGTTGAATGAAGCTCGAATGGCACTTGTCTTTGTACATGATCAATAAATGCCACTGAAATCTGCCAGCGGAGCTGGGTACCCAGTGGGTAGTGAATTCAGCTGGCTTGGGCATCACCCCACCAACAGTAGCAGGCAAAATTATGCCCCAAAGTATAAGGTTGCTTTTTTCAAAGGTTTAGCTAGTGGTCTTATTTTGAGGGTGTCCTCCAGGAAGGAGATCTGAAGATGCCCTTAAGAGTTTCTTTTAAGTGAAGTGGTCCTGCAAATGACTTAAATTGGCATAATTTTAGCAGATTTTTTTTCAGTAGAATTTTGGGATTTCAGTTTCCCACATAGGGTTTTCTGTTTCTGTTTTGTGCGCAAGGAGGAGACAGTTTTTTTTTTTTAAAAAAAAACAACAAACACCACAAAACACAAAAACAGGGAATTGAAGATTCACAAGCAGGATAAAGTAGCATCTTGCTATTGAAGCGATGGAACCACACACTTTTTAATGGGATTTGACTTCATCTCATGTAATCTACTATACAGTGATACTTTCTAAAAAAAAAAAAAAAAAAAGCAAGCAAGACATTTCTTTATAAAACAAAACAAACTTTTCTTAGTTTTTCCTGAATTTGCTTTACTCCTCCTGGTAGCCAGATCAGGTTTTTTCAATAAAGCAGTAATGTTTCAAATCTCAGCTATTAAGACATTTCATCTGGGGGAAGAAATTATTTCCATTTTTTTTGAGAAGTTTCCATCTGTTAAAACAAGATTTCTGCCATTCTGCCCTAAGAAAGTTGCCAACCTATCTTATATCTGAATAGAGGGATTCCTATATTACAAACAGACTATACTTTACTGGCCACACTGATGCTGTCTCTGCAAACTTGCTTTTTTGAAGACAAATGTAAGATACATGCTCGTTTTATAGTTAGCTACCATAGCCACATCTGTGTCTCCTTCTACATACTGCAGACAAGTTGTTCTGCCAGAAGTAATCAAGTCTAGAAACATCCTGTGTATTGATGCACCACCTCCTTATCTACCCATGAGCCCCTGTTAGGTCTTCTATTTCCATATATCTCTTCTCTAGTGTATCCCCTTACTCCTTTCTATATCCACCAACCACCAGTGGCTCTGGGGGATCATCAACACTTAGTGAGTCCAAGCATGTTTGTGCTAACTAAGACATCCAACCACCCTGCACATGCTACAGCCTTCTCAGTGCAGACACTTGTCATAACTTGCTTGCCTTTGAGAGCTGTACCTCTCTGCTGAATTTTGCTGAACAGTTAATACCCCACGGACAACAGAATCACAGAACGGATGAGGTCAGAAGGGACCTCTGGAGGTCATCCAGCGGCCCAGTCGGTAGCTTGCCATGGCCCTACAAGAACGTGGAGGGTCCCTGCAGCCACGGACAAAAGGAGCTCCACACCTCCCACCTTCCTCTGTGTGAAACCTAACTCAAACGTTCTGATTTGTGAATCCATTGGCTGGTTTGTGCTGTCATTTTTGGGAAACTTTTTGGGGCTTTTCCTTCTGCATAAGGATTGCATAAGCTTTGAATTCTTAGGCAACCAGGCTAAAAAAAATTCAAAGCACATTAAGTGTCATATCTAAGATTAGAGTCTGCGGGCAGGGATATGTAAACCAAATGTGTGCTATAAAGGAAACAGTGGGCCCTCAGCGGTGGAACTGAGACTAACTTGCTCCATGCAAGCTCCTGAGAATCTCACATCTAGACTTCAAACCTCTGATGGGCTCACTAGGGTGCAGGAATGAACAATTCTTGGGCTTAGCATCAGAAGAGACAGGTGCTGAGCACAGCAGAAAAGCTGAAGGACTATTTTGATTTATAGACACCAACTGTCACACCCTATAATAATTAATTTCATTACCAGGGCTGAGATCAGTGTCTCCTTACCAAAAAAGGTGGTAGGAAAACCCCCAAGTGAAACAGCAGAAAATGCTTTCATTACACATCTGCAACACCTAGACTGAGAATTAGTTTGCTACTATGCTGGCAGGACTGCTAGTGTCCTGAGAGCAGCTGAAGAGCTCACTACACTGGCGAAATGAACCTTCTTACAAGACAAGCAAATGCAACATACTGTGAAGTTGCGTGTGAGGACCTGTGCTTTTAAGGATAAGGAACATACAGCACGGCAGCCAGCTGACCTACATCTACAGCTGAAGACGTAAAGCTGCCCCACAGGGAGTTACGTCTAACCTACAAACACAGAAGGAGTGCTAGTCAAATGGATCACATCTTTTAAAATGATAAGCTGAGCAGGAGCAGCAGCACTGGAGCAGGCTTTTCCTGCTGCCACATGTGAAAAGCAAACCAGTTCAATACAACACGGTGACCCACTGCTGGCAGGGAAGGACATCGCAGAGTAACTCCTGCCTCTTTGTTATGTCATGCTGCAGGGAGGAAAGCACACTCATGGAATGTGAAGGCAAACCAAGTGAGCACTAAGTGAGATGGCAGCATGGGCTGAGCTGGACAAACCAGGTTCTGGGGCCCCGTTGCAGGCAGTGAGGCTGCAGCAAAGCCAGGGCTGCTGTGCTTCCACTGCCACCAAGCCAGGGGCATCCAAGCTCACACAAGTAGCAACACCCAGCCACAAACACAGCTCTCCATGTGAGCACAGAGAACCTTCAAAAACACCAGGAAGGTAGACAGTGTAGGGTTGCTAGGCCATGAAGAGAGGAGAAGACAGAGACACAACCTTCCCCAGGCGCAGTGGTGATAATTGCATCAGCATAAGGAGAGAATCACACACACTTGGGACTGGATTTTTAACCCTCACCAAACAAAGTAGCTCTGTTGAGATCAGCACAGTGCTGCTTCATACTGTGTGAGGAGCTCCCTGTCAGCATAAATCAGCCTTTAGAAAAACAGGCTCCCAGTTAATTTGCAGAGTCCTGCCCCAAATACACTGCCTTTTGTTGAACAGAGCCTTCCCTGTCCCTCTGTGGAGCTGCACGGTCATATGACAGCTGAAGAACACATGAGCTCTTTTTCCACTGCTACAGTGGAAAATAAAAGATGTAAAAGAAAATTTGAAAGGTACTACGAAACAAAATTGCATCTTCTAAATGAACCTATTAAAGACAAACTGGAAGTGTTAATTAAGCCACCTTGCCTATAGTTAAATTACATCACGCCAACACCTCACCCCTGGCAAGCACGAGTGACAGCTCTATACTTGGGAATTTTACGAGACAAAACCAGAGCAAGGAAAATAGTTCTGCTGGGCTCAGTAAATGTACACAAATAACCATAGCAGGAAATGGCCGTGAATAAAGCCTGGATAGAAAGACATCTCCCAGATTACTAAGTGTTTCTTCCCTTTTAATTTTATTTTTTCAGAAACCTGAGCATAAAACTTCACACAGACAAGACTTTTTCCAAGACTGGCTGGTGCTGTTTAGAAAAAGCACAAAACAAGGCCATTGCACCAACGCAAACGCCTGATGCAGATGCAATAACCTCCTAGAAGCCAGTGCAGTTTACCTGCAGTGTGAAGCGGGGACTCGGAGCTTGTGTTGGTGCAAGGTGCTGCAGTGGGTGGCTATATATATATATATATATATATCACAGACCTGGCTGGGTCAAGTGCGCTACCTTCGCTCTCACACAGAAATCGCCATCCATATCGGGTCCTCATGGCATTTCTGCCATACTCTGGTGAAAAAAAAGCCCGCATGTTGGAGCTAACATACGACATAAACTTGAAAATCAATCAGTCATGTTTTTACATATTGTATCTTTGTCCCTCCACCCAGATAGAGCCGTGTACCACAAAATGGAACTAAGAAGTTGGCTAAATATTTCCTTTTTTGTATTAAGCTTTGATGTCCATTATATTTAATAAGAGCTAGAGGAATGAGGTTTGGTTTGCAGCCCAGGCAAGAACATTTAATAGAAAAACTTAATCTGCTGTGATACAACTGCTGGAGGAAATTCCTGTTTCTGGAAGAAGGAAAAATAATTCAAGTGCTCATTGTTCCTTTCCTGAGACAAGTGCATTTATCTTCTGTGCTTAGTTTCAAACTTAATTATTTATATTACAAAGGTTGAGGCACTTATCCATTACTGTCCCTGACAATCTTATCAGTTCAGCAGGCCACTTCCAAATTTTACCCCTCACAGATAACACTTCAGCAAGTTCACGATCAGCAATGCTTTGTGGCCAAAATGAGGCACTTCGTACTTTGTGTATTAATTCAAGGGAGATGGACTAGAAAAACATTTCAAAGGTGATTACAGGACTCAACAGCATAAGCCTCTATCTAAGCCACTTCTAAAAGTTAGAAAGTCGGTAGCTTTAAAGCTACTTTTGACACCTTCAAACATTTTTCCCCAATCTTGAGCTACTGCAGTTTACAAGAACCTGAGAAGACAGATCATTCCACACAGTTCAAAACAGCCTGTCAGACATAATATTTGTTCACTGCCATCTCCTCTAAGGACAGAGGTAGAGACCAGCGTACACTCCACATGGCAAATGACATATTCCCTATAACCTGTACTGGTCAACTGGATTTCTTAAACATTGCGGAACTCTCTAAAGGGAAACCAAAAAACAAGTATACCATCCCTCTGTAGTGTAGCCTGAAAATTACAGGCATGTAACATAAGACAGATTATTTTCCTCCAAAATCCTTCCTAGAAAGTCAGCTGAAAGGAGAAACCAGGTATGTTGGGGAAGCATTTTATATATTAGCGCTAGAGTACTGGCTGCTTGCTTTCACAGAGTGTTAAGTGCCTTATATTTTAATTCTGTGAGGCAGTAATTTATATTACACAATCTTTTAAAGGTTTTTCTCTCCACCACTTTAGCTGCAGAGGTAGAGAACAATTTTTTCAACTCTGTGCCTTGTTCTAAGGCTCCATATAAGAGTTCATATTAGCCTAGACTCCCACAAATTGCCATTTTAACAATTGCTTCATCAAAGGAGCAATGCCCATCTGGACACACTTACCAGCCACATTTCATCACACACATGAAGTGATGCATGGTACGGAAATGCACCATCTGCCTTGGGTTTTAAACTATCATGTTGTACCCATCATTTGCAAAAGGTTAATGGGACACAAATCTTTGCTTGTATGGAGCAATGGTTGAGTCTGGACAGTTTGGTCATTTGCTGCTGTCAGACAAGAAGTTCAAACCTGTTGCAGCAGGTTGTGAGTGGTCATAGGTTCCTATCTTACAGCTGAAGCTTTCCTAAAGTGAGACCAGTAAGCTTTCCCTCATCTCCTTCTCCCTGCTTCCTCCTGCATCTCCTTGCCTCTGGAAGGACCACATGAAAACTGCAAGGGAGGAAATCTCCTGTATCTGGGGAGATAGAAGTGTACATACACACAAGTCTTGTAAACATAGAAGGTTATGTTAAAGTTATGAGTCATCGTATCAGTTTGGCCCCTATCTGAGGCCAAACTATAGCAGTTGTTCTATCGCCCAGTGACCCCTCCCCAGTTGGGGGGGATCGGGAAAAGCAGAGGAGGCCCATCAGTTTAACAAAACACCAAGACTAAAGTTAACACAAACACCAATATAAAGTTATACTCAGCCCAGCAAGCATACGGTGGTCACAATGCACAAGAAAGCATCCTTCAGGAGCAGCATGGTGAGTGAGCCCCTCCAGGGCTGGGGAGAAGCGGATGATGAGGAGCAGAAGCAGCCCCCATCCCCAGCAAACTTCCCCCTTTATAATGAGTGTGGTGTTTATGGTGTGGGATACACCTGTAGCCAACTGAGGGCAGCTGCCCTGGCTTTTACCCCTCCCAGCTTCAGCTCCTGGCTGACTCCAATCTGCTAGCGGCCTGCAGACCATGGCTGGACTGGGGTTCTATCCCAGCCAAACCAGAACAGTTGTGTATAATCAGTATAATTTTCTGGTAGAAACACCCCAGAAAGGTCCCAAACACTGGCTGCCCACTCAGATCAAAGTGGCTACAAGAGCTACACTGTAAGGGGAGGACACGAGCTGCTCTAAAGAGATCCTGTTTCTCATCCATCTGTTGTGACAGTGGGTGTAGAAAACGGAGACTGGTTGTCGCCTAGCTCCTGTTTTCTCCCCAACAGCAATGCTCTGAATATAATACTGAACAAACTTCAGCAGGCTTTGCTTTCCAAGATGGTATTTCCATGGAGATACTCTTGAATGTCTCCAGCTGGTGTCCTGGCTATGGATTTCAGTTTTGTTTCTAAAACATGTTATATATACTGTGACTAAAAACAAATAAATTGTCTTTATTCCAATGTGTGCGGGGTGGGAAGGAGGGATGGGTCAGTGGTGTTTTTTGTGATGCATATTTCTCACACACAAATAAATTCTAATTTTGCTTTGCTTTCTACATAAAGCCCCCTTTGGTTAGTTTTCATCTGTCCCTCCCATGCCAGGTATCCTGGAATCTGGATTGTGCATCATGAAGAAACCATCCTCACACTTTCTGTGAAAGAATGAAATTTGCTGTTGGGGAAAAACTCTTCTTGGTCTTACTCAGTTTGATTTGGAAGAGGAAGTTCCTGGCCCTGCTGCTGAGGTGTGTGCAACATGCACCAAGCCTTCAGACCGGGAAATTCTGACCTACTTAAGATACCTTCTCCTGGTAGAGTCCATTTTCTTACTGAAGACAATCTTCAGCTCAGAAAGCCCAGATTAAATGTTCTGTTCTGTATTCCCTGAAAGTAAGTGCCTTACTGTTGCAGAAGCTGCAGAGCATGTGATCAAAGGATGCCATATGGGCTGTTTATTAACAATGAAAAATGAATGCACCATTTGTCGGGCTGTAATTAAAACCAAAGAGCAGTATTCCAGTTTTCACTCCCATTGTCGATCTGGCTATTTGTGTCACAGAGCAGAAACAGTTTCTTGCCCTATTACTCCTAGCATGAATTCCTAGCACATCAGGTTTACAAATGGATATTGCTATGGCTCAATAATATGCTGATATATAGGTAAGCGCGTTACCTACCAGCTTCCTGCTTACAGACGTGTTCACAGGATTATGTTTATATACATACACAGAATTACAAATTCACATCCAAACTAACACAAAACCAGGACAAAAAGAAAAATCCCTGCAGCCAGTTTATGTGTCATTCTGAATTTCAAGTGCTTTAAAATACTACTGTAATTTGCAAGTCCACATTCTAAGCTAACATATTGTAAAAGCAT
This sequence comes from Coracias cyanogaster, assembly GCA_033124195.1. Lineage (NCBI taxonomy): Eukaryota > Metazoa > Chordata > Aves > Coraciiformes > Coraciidae > Coracias > Coracias cyanogaster. The sequence continues at coordinate 31,513 of JAVSBS010024860.1, read as the reverse complement.
CTCACAGATGTGATTTTAAACTGTTAAAATACAAATCAATGTATTTCCACTTGCCTCATGCACTACTTAATTTAAAAACAAAACATTCCCAAAGAAATACTTTTTTAAAAGTCTGAGAATCATAGTTTCCTCTCTAATCCATTTCTACAGAATTGCCAAATATAACCATTAACAAAGATCACAAGCTTTATGATATTTTTAGTTGCCTCCTCTTCTGAGATTTTTCCACTTTTCTCCATTTTCTCCCCACAAGGCAAAAGGGCTAGAAATGCCCGTACCAGTTATCCACTTCAAGAAAAGTGAGAGATCAGGATCCTGGCACATTTATAAGGCTGAGGGAGGCAGCTGGGGTGCAGAGCACCACACCAGATGACTGACAGCAGACCAGCAAAAAATCTGTCACGCTGTTTTGAGGCTGGCTACAGTCATGGCCTTTGTGCTCCTACGAGTTGTGCGGCAAGCCAGGAAAGGGTGATGCATCCAATGCGACCTGGCCTCCTCCCCAGCCCTGCCACAGGGCCCTGGGCCACCCTTGCTTCCCGGGGACTGCTCACAGAGGCCACCAGCACAGGGCAGGCACAAGGAGTACTCCTTGGGTATCCATTCTATGAGTGAGGCCACCTCTACCTTTGGCTCGACAGTGACAGAAGTCACCAGCATTTTAACTGTTGTGGCGCCTAGAGTGATTGCAAATGCTCAGAAAATAAATGAGCAGCCTATATTTAGCTTTTGCATGATTGCTGTCTTGTAGAAACACGCCAGCAGCATAACCAGGGTATCAAAGAGCCCTTTGGAGAATCAAGAGGACTATGTATATGAAGTCAGTTGCATCCTGCTTAGTGCAACAGCTCCATTTCTACCATGGGTTGCTTTCAAATGCTTCTCATTTAAACCTAAAACTAGCAGAATTCACATCTTCATACACAGTTTCTTCCCCTTTTTCTTCCCTTTTAGTATTACAACAGCCACGGATTGCAACTTCACAGAAACCCACAAACTTTTCCAGGAAGGTGAGCAGGTACCAAGCTAGTACACCAATACTGTGTTTTCCACATGCATTACACTTAAAACTGAACCTGAAAGAAGCCTGAATTGAAATCCCACAGTAAAATTCTGGGAAATCACAAACACATCCATAAAGCTAGATAATTCTGTTCTGCAGGTACTGCCTCACCTTTCATATATCGGCAGTGGCTGGGATCTCTAGAAGAGATGTTCAAAATCTAATGACTATGCACGTCACCTTCCCCTGGCTCCCTTAGAAGCCTCAGCCAGCAGGAACAGGAGCAGGAGTAGTGCACAAGCACAGGAGCAAGTAAAAAAGTAGTTAAGACTATTTATAGGGCCAACACAATAAACGTTTAGAAGGCACAGGACCAAAGTTTGTCAATGCTACCTGGCACAATTGACCAAAGTCATCCTAGAACACATTTTCTGCATCACTTCTCATTAAGAAAAGGTCCTATTTCATTCTTGTAACCACAGCTGATCACAGAGCTCCACAACTTCAGACAGTGCCAGTTCACCTGTCATAGGAGCCAGTTCAGCAATGTTATTCCCTTCTGCAGCTGAAACACAGCAAGGAATTGTACCAAGAGAGGCCTCTGCTCCTCCCCACTCGGACATAGCAGGGAAACTCTTCCTCACAACTACTCCTGCAAATCAATGCACATGTCTCTCCTTCACCTGCAAGACTTGGCCCTCCTACCACAATCTTTTCCCATAGTTCTCAAAACATACAACCACCACTGATTGGAAAGGCAGCTGTGGTGCAGGTCATTTTAAGAGGCTATAGCCAGCACCATGCCACCTATTTCTGGCTCCTTAAGGGACCCACCACATCCCAGGCCAGTATGATACTGCAAAGCCATTCCAGCTGAGGCAAATCATGAAGCTGCTCAGGTTCCCCCTTAGCCCGAAGGAACGAAGGAAAGCATTGCTGCCTTCAACACAGTAGTGCTAAGCACAGCCCAAGAGTAGGGCTATCTCAGGAAGCATTTGGGGACGGTGTATAGCTTTACTCATCTTTAATTTAGGGCTTTGTCTTAGCCCCGAGGATGCTATATTGTTCTTGCACTCTGATGTTTGCAGAAAACACTGTCACCTCTTCCCTCCCCACCTCTCTTAACAAGGAACGGCAAAACATCAGCAAGAGGCATTTTGAACAAGTACAGTGATAAAAGGTTGTTTACCAAAAAGTCACCGTTTCCAACTCCGCTCTGGCTGTCAGAGGCACTGCAGATTGTTAGAGTGAAACTTTAAATATTTGGTATCACTTCTGAAGCAGCAGGTATGCTGTGCTTGCAGGATGAGCTGCATCTTTAAATATTAGGGAGCTGCTGCAGTCAAAAAAGCTGCATTCGTTCAACCTGTTCTAGTGCTGCGGGTCAACCACCAATTCCTTAGGTAGCAATAGTTTTGGAGGCTTTTCCAGAGATGTTCATCTGGAGAGCTATTTGCAGCTGCTGGAGGTGCAATGCAGCATCCTGCCGCTTTGAGCACCACACACTTTGGGGGCTACGTTAAAAACATTCTCTTCCTTTAGCTCTGCCCTATTTTTTGCTCTATTGCAAAGCACAACTTGCAAAACCATCCACAGCATCAAACTTCACAGAAGTTACCCTTAAAAAAGAAAGGGCAAGATTAATCAGCAATTTTTAGAAGATTTGAGCAAATACTAGCAAGCAACTCTAGTATTTTGAGTTTCCACTAGCACGAGAATAAAGCTGAAGAAAACACTTCAATATCAACATCTTGCAGCTGCATTTTGTTCTTTCATGGCAAAAAGCTTAAATCAATGTCTTGCAGCACAGGAAATAATCAGAGGAGGAGACAAATGCAGTGTTTCAACTTAGATCATTGCAACAGTTAATTGAGCATTTTGTGACAGCAAGCAATTTACCACGTACATTTTCACATAATTAAGCAGCAAACGAGACACAGTCCACAGGAACTGCACATTTAATTGTGTCAGCAATTACATTAAAAAGCACTTTCCACGTATATATGTGCGTGTATACGGACCTATCTTTATATACTTACCGTGCAGCAAGGCATGGGTGTTAACGTTGGTCTCAAAGCAATTGCTTTACAGCCCCAGGCAGAGCAACCTTCCGCTCACTCTCATCGCGGGCAAGTCAGTGTTTCTGGAAGGTGGCCAGGCAAGATCAGATTCATCAGCCAATAAAATTGTCTAAAGCTGCTGTTCCACAGGAGACCGTTCCTCCGGCTGCAGACTGAGGAGCAGCCAATAAAGAAGGAAATCGGCATCAGAGTGCGGTCGAGCATTTTGCCCCATACTAAGGGTCTGCTCTCCAAAAATCCAGCTTCCCTCTGCCTGCGCTGCTGTACACAGTCATCCTGCATGAGAAACAACTGGCATTTGACTTGCCTGGCTAAAATAGATGCACAGCTATTCTGAACACTGACAAGGGTAAAGAAATCAATCAAGCAGGTGCCTCGTGTGCTGGGAAGCAATCTAGTGACATCCAGAGCCGTGAATTCCCGCTGCTAGCCAGGTACCACATCAGACCTAGCTTTGTAGAGGGTGGTGGGAATTACTCAAATAACCTTGTCTTCACTTGAGGACAAGAGATGTTGTTCGTGGTGGGCAGTGTGGAGACCAATGAAATCTTACCTGTACTTTATCTTCCAGAGCTGGACCTGCTGCAGTGGCTGCCTGAAGCCATCCTGTCCTCAGCCTGATGTGTTCATCCTGGACTTCATCACTGCTCAGAAGAGCCCTTGATTTCACTCTGCCAGTCCTTCAGAAGCAGCAAAATATCCCAGAGTACAACAAGACTTTGCAGAGGGGGCAGTCAGAGCTGGCTGGCATCCAGGAAATGTTAGGTTCTGCCTTTACTAGGAAAAACCAAATAAGTCTTAGCATGTGTTAGCTAACCTACAGCAAATCATGAAGATGATGAGGCATTTGTTGAAGTTATGCATATTAGGAGGTCATGAAAGGCCTTAGGAAATCTTTACTTCTAAATTAACAACACGAGGAAGGCCAGGCCTAGATGCCACCAGTTTGAAAATGTGTATTTTGAAAGCAGATGACCCATTTTGCTATGAAATCCTAATAGAGAAAAAGCACAAGTAGAAAAGACCTCTAAAATAATGGAGTCCAACCATTAATTTTTTGTTCTCTAATCCATGTGGGTGAGGGTAGGTAATGTTACTGGTGAAGACTGGATGGTATTTGCTTTTCACTTGTGTCAGAAGACTGAAATAAATGTGATGGGAGACATGGGCCTTGACCTGGTCTGCCCTCAGATCAGGTGGCCAGTCAGCTTTGCAGATGAAGCACCTTGGTGCAAAACTTCTGTGGAAACAAATCCAAATAGTTTTTGCCTCAAAGTTAGGAAAGGTAAATAGTACACTGTTTTGCTCCCTTGCTGGCCTTTATTAACAGTTGGGCTCAATGATCTTAAAGGTCTTTTCCAACCTAAATGATTCCGTTCTAAAGTTCTCTATAGTGCAGACAACCCCTTGGAAAGTTAAGACTTTGCACAAAGCTACTTGAAATGGGAATGTGAGACAGTGCTACCTCTGCTCTCTTTATGTGCTGATACTACAGCCCTTTGGAGGACCACAAGCCAAAGAAGTTACCCCAGGATCTCAGAAGGCTGTGTTACACTGGAGGAGCTGGAAAAGAGGCTCCGAAGAGCCACAGTATGCTAAAATTGGGCAGCACAGAGGCACAGCCTAACTGAATTCAGCCGTCCAGGTCTTGTACTCTGATCCTGGAAAGCGACATGTGCAAGCATTTGTGATCTGGATTTTCCTTAGATGTTGATTGGCATAGACCCACACCAATTTGCACAGGCTTTTCTTCCAGCTGGGTGTCTTCTGCTGTCTTGGGAAATGCGGGGTTTCATTTGAAGCCACTGTATGCTGCCCCATCGCCCATTCAATGGCAGCGCCAGGCAGGGAGCACACCCACCCTGAAGGCAACTCCATGGTGGGTGCTCCCTCAAAGGGGGTTTCGGTGCTGTGGAAAGAGGCTTTTCAAGTAGTAGCTTAGGAAAACAGCATCTTGGCTGTGAGGAGGAGCAGGACATACACTTACTGGAAGCAGCTATCTTAAGGAAACCAAGGGAAACGTGACAAGCAAGTGAGGAGTTCCCATACCTTTGGGAGTAGGAGAGCAGAAAGGCAGCAGCAGGGCAGGGCCCACAGCAGCGGCATACAAACAAGGGGGACACCCAGCAGGTTATCACAGCAGCCTGCCTCCAGCAATGTCTTAGTTTTCATACAGCTGATCAAAGAAAAATCAGCTGGCCAGGCAGCTGTGCCGGTATCCCATTCCGCTGGCAAGCATTGGGTTGATTTATTCTGCAAGTTGTGCACATCATGCCAGAAACTGGGTAAATACCTGCACTTTCTCCTCCTGTGTATTTGGAGCGTGGTCAAACTGCACAGAGAGCTGCTGATGCACAATTTGGTTTGTCATTCATGTTTAGTTTCATGCTTCATGTTTAGTTTATCATTCACTTTAGTTTCAGTGTTTAAATGAAGTAATAAAGAACATTTTCTAAGCTGCTTTCTACACATACTTGAGGTGGTTTTGGCTCTAATTAATTTGGAACAGGGCAGGGAACAGAAATTTTCCTATTCTCTCTCACATCCCTGTGTCCCACTTTACTTTTAAAGTGGTAAGGCTCATCTAGATAAAGGCACTGGGAGGAGAAGGGAGAGAAAGAAAAAAATGTAGCTGAATTAGAGACAGCTGACAGGGTATTTCATCATCGGAATCGTGTGCTCAGAGCTTTTAGGAATCCATGACATGAGTGGCCATGCAAATCAGTGAGTCACTGCAACAGCTGAAGGGGAAAAACCCCACCAAAAAAAACAAAAGAAAAAGCAGAATGCTGCTCACCTGCTGAACCTGCTCACTGAGGAATTCCCATAGCACACTTGGGCTTTTCCTGGCCATAGCGCATTTTTAGTCTTTATAAATAAAGAATAATAAAAATAATAAAGCTTCTGGGAAAGTTACATGACTTTCTTACTACTTGGAGAGCCCAGTGGCACACAGGAAGCCTACAACACTTCAAGGAACTGAAGCATACCTTTGCAGTTATGGCTAAGGCTGTTAAAACTGCATTGGGCTTCTCTGTAATGACCAAAAGCTGTTTCCCTCTTCCCCATCCCTTCCAGCACCTGAACATGCAGCTGCATTTGTGTGTCCTCAGTGAGGGTGTTGTGCAGTCTTAGCCTTTTAACAGCAGTCTTCTGTTTTTTCATATTTTCTGGGCTCAGTGTTTGCATGCTTTTTTAATATCTATATTTATATATATATAGATGACCTCAATGTTTAAAGAGAACATAGCGATTTTGGGGGGACAGTTGTTCTATACTCAGCTCTTCACACCTACTTTGCACAAAAGTGACACCAGGACAGTGTCACTTTCCACAGTTTTACCCTTTCTAGCAAAGAATGATGAAAGACCACATAAAGTGGAAAACAGCAAAACAATCAGAACTCGAACTATTTTTTCCCCACCTCAAGTCTAAGTCCCTGCTTGAAGGTACTGTTCTGTCAACTCCAAGAAACATGGAGAAATCCAAGTGAAATCCAGGGCAAAGAACTGCAATGTGCACCAGAAAGTGTACATCAGCCCTAGAGTAGAAAAACGCAGCCTGCAGAGAGTAACAGAAAAATATTTTGCTGTGTATTGTTTACACGTGTGAGAAGTATGACAGCCTCTCTTGGAGCAGGCGGGTCACCAGGCACCACATCCAGTGCCCCTTGCTTTAAGAAGGAAGACTGCTTTGGAGCTGGCTGAGCTTGGAAGGAGAGATAAGATCAAAAGCCTGGTGCTTCAGTAGGGTGCCAGCAGGGTAGGAAAGGCTCAGTGCTCGGCTCCTCATGGCTTCACACTTCCCTCACCCTACGTGCAGCCCAGGATGAGCAAAGGGGAAGAAGCCAGCTCTGTCAAAGCAGGGGGTTTTGTGTGTCAGAGTAGCTGTGCTAGCTATCTGTAATAAACACCTTCTGTGTCTGGTGTCCTGTGATCCATCATGACAAATATCTAGCTTATTCATTAACACTGCAAAGAAGACCTTAAGTGATTCACGGTGGGGAAAAAAAAGAAAGTCATGTTGCTCAAAACTCACTTTGATTCAGATGAAGCAACTCTGCAAGTCTAATAATGCAGCTTTTGGCCTTTAGTGTTATTTGCAGGAAAACTGAATTTGAACAAACCTGCCAGGTTTGTTCAAAGAAAAGGAAGGGACCGGTCTTTTATTTACAGACACCTGCACTCTTAAATCTGTTTGACACTGCAGTATTGAGTCAATGCCCTCTCGTTGGCAGGCTCATTACCATCTGTAATGAATGTAACATCCCAAATATAAATAATTCATGTTCTAACAGCAAATACAGTTTGGAAGGAAGGAGACAGTTGGGGAAACTGAGGTCAGAAAAGGCTAGAGTGAGTCAGCATGGGCCTCTCTATTTCCATGGAATTATGAGCGTTACCCTACCTGCCTGAACTGCAATCAAACTGCAGCCCAAACAACCAGGCCGACTCAGCGTGGGAAATATTTCATCAGATTATCAAATAAAAAGGTCTAGTGGTGAGAAAGGAAGGACATCTCCCAGGTGGGGAGCGTGCTGAACCAGGACCCAGCAGGAACCAAATTTATTTTCCAGCTCAGTGGCTAATTTCTGTCCCACTCTAGGCAGAAGCCCTAACTGTGAGGGGGAGGAAATCTGTATAAATAAATGAAAAATTTTAGCAAACAGCTGTTCTGGCATAAGTACCTTGTCACATCCCATTTTATGCTTGTTGAAACAAAATTTGCTCATGCTTCCTCTAGCTGCACTTGGACTCATTTATCATGCATTATGTATGTTGCTCTGTCTCAGTGTTTAACTATTTATGAATTCCTCCACCCTTACCCCCTTTCCCCTTCCACTTGCACAGGGATCAATCATCACGATTCATCAACTCAAGCCCTCCATTGCCACCAGCTCCGCAGCCTGGCCCAGCTCAGGGCATTGCTAACTTCTGCCAGGGAAACCAAAACCCTGCACCTTTACTTACCGGCTTGGTCCAGACCTCAGGAAGGCATAGGAGCACCATGTTCGTTTAGGAGGCTGGTGCATGGACGTCAGCCTCCTGTGAGCTCTCTAACAACTCCCCTGTCCCTTGAGTGGGTGCTGTGGGCTGGGGACAGCCTGGTGTGCCCCCCAAAAATGTGATGCGACCACCAATGTGTGCCCCAGAAACCGCGTTGCAGAGTCTGAAACAGCTTCCCCTCAGCCCTCAAAATGGCGGAGGGCCTGAGGAGCCGCCTCAGCGCCTTCTCCCGCCCGCCTCAGGGTGACACTGGCCCCAGAGGGCCCTGAGGGCACCCTCATCTCTGATGGGACTTGCTGTTTCTCTCAGAAACAGGTCGCAGGAACACCTCTTCTTCCACAGTAGTACCACCTCTGTGTGTAGCACACTGTTTTCAGGGTGCTCTTACATGTAAAACCCATGGAATAAGGTATTATGTACAGCACAGTAGCTTTTTCCGTAAGCCAGTACCTTAAAAGCTGTTCTCAAGAGCGAGCGCCACAGGAATCTTGCTTTACCTCAGCTATGTGCCCCACAGGATCATGTATGGGAGCCATGAAGCCTTTGTTAGAAGAAAACCTTTGAAGCCAGTCTGGACCTTCAGAATCACCTCCCCAGCATGCAAGTCCATAGGCTGGGAAAACTGGGGAAAGTAGGAAATTGTTACTGGCTTCTGTAATTTAAGTAACAGATACCACTGCTTGCATTTTACTCCAGCTCCCATTTCCAAAGGGCCACAAAGAGATTTATGGTAAAATAATCCTCCTTTCTCCTCCTTTTACAAACAGTGATGTGCTGCAGCATAGAAGAGGTATAAACCTGCTGCCGGCACTGTCCTGCACGCCCTGTGTCCTCACCTGCGCCTCATTGCAACTCCAGTTGGCACAGAGTCCCTCAGTCAGCGTTACTAGTGAATGCATCATCTGCCTTTCTTAACTTTCAAGGCTTCCCCTCCAGCTTGCGTAACATTACTGGGCTGATCTCTTCCTTTCCTACGTGCAAAAATCGAGCCCTTTGTTCTGAAACCACGCAGCTTTCATCTGCTGCCCAAGGGGAATCCATCTGGGTGCCGCAACTTCCGCCCTCCCCGGAGCCCTCAGCAGGCGGCAAGTGCCGGCCCCGTGTGGGTTCAGCAGTGGGGCAGGGCGGCCTGGAGACAGCAGGCATGGGGGCTGCTCACAGACCCCTCCAGCCTCCAGGGCAGAGGGATTTGCCCAAGTGTAGCATGGTTCTGGTCACCACTCTGTTTTCTGTTTGCTTTCTGCCTTTGCTGTGGAGTTACTTACAAGTAGTTGGCATTTCATCTAACTGTATGAGTTATTTTGGGGTTTACCATCTGTTGCAGGCCTATTCTATCTCCTGGTTTCCTGGGCTGTGGCTCTGCTTGGTGCAGAGGGCCCTGGGCTGCTCCTGGGAACTGGCCTATGCCAAGGAGACAGAGCCCTGCCCACGCCTTTGCAAGGCTGGCAAGCACCACGATGAAACACTGCTCTGTCCATGCGACTTCTTGGGCTGGCCCCTCAGCTGCTTTTGCAGATCAAAAAGCCAGGCACATCCTCAGATGACGGATTTACCCCAGACGTCTCTTCCCCCACCCACAGTCTTTAGCACCAGCAAGTTCCTGGAGGCTGGTGACCCTCACGCTTGCTGCCTGTGACTTTGTGCAGCTCTCACCCCCACCTGATGTTTCAGTTTCATTGTTGAGGTTATTTATTGCTGAAATTAGTCAATTGATTCTCTCATATGCAAATACTGAGCCATCCTGAGACTGTCACTTCAAAGGACTTCTGTCAGATTTGTCACCGATAATTAAACGGTCTCCACCCAAGCAGACTGCGCTTTTGATCAAGAATGTGCAGTTTGCTCCTGACTGTGGGCCAAGGAAAGCCATGATTTGATCACAGCGCTGGCACGTGTCCTAGTGAGCAGGGGAAGCTCACTTTGTTATGCTTAGCAACTCCTGCCTTTCAATCATGGGAAATCATAATTTGACGATTAGCATGGAAGAATTTTGCTTACACACTAGCAAAGTTAAAAGGCCACTGTCAGCTTGGAGCATGAAGGAGGCTCACCCTACAGAGGCTGATGAGACTCTCCACACCAACCTCACCCTGCTGTTCACCTGCTGGTTTCTGGTACAGCCCCAGGTTATTAAGACGCTATATTCATTACAATAGAATTATTTAACTGTGTGGAAATGCTTCATTTTTTCCGTTCTCTGCTGTGTGAATCAAGAAGAGGCACCCCAGCCTCACTTCTGCAAACACTCACAGTATACACCTGCAGTGAAACACGCAGGTTTTACCCACTACAGCAAGGGCACATCAGCCCCTGGGAAAGCAATTCAGCCCCCCAAGATGTCAATTCATTTTACCAACCCTTTTGGCAACATTTCATAGGTGATTGTGTGCCTTTGTTAATGATACCAACATTGACTGTCCAGGCTTTGAACTGCCCACAAACCCCTCCGGTTTTATTCCCACCGGTTTTGTTGAAAGGAACTACTTCAGAACATTTTGCAAAGCTGCCTTCAACTGTCCTCTGAATGTGTTGTATCCAAGAAGTCCAGAAAATGTTAATTACAAATGCTGCTTTCATCACACTGCTGTCTTGTGCCTCGCTGAGCTGCTGCTTTTATTTCTCTCCCACCGCCGATCATATAATTGATTATGAACTCTTTATCAGATGGTCCTTCTCTCCTCAGCAGCTCTGTCTCCAGCCCAGAAAGCAGCCAGTTTGACTCCTCCAGAGCCATCTCCCCTTTTCCAAAATAAAAGAAATAGCAAAGTCCTCAGAAGGTTAACTGTTCACTGAGTGAAAGCCCTATCCCCAGGAAAAAATAGCGTTTTCTCCGAGTGCAGGGAGAGCAGCCTCCGCACACTGTGGTTTCACATAGATTCCGGCTCTACCTCGTACAAGCACTTACAATATACTGATCACTTTATATAATAAACTGCAGTTCCGATCATGTTTCATCTGGAACCAACTGACCACATTCTGTAGAATAACACTTCCATGTACTTCTAATATAATTTAAAGCCAGTGACTCTGAGATAGCCTTAAAGCTCTTGTTTGGTGGTAACTTTTTGCCTTCCTCAGACTGACTGTGAAATTTCAGCCTACCCAACCCTGCACACTTACATTGTGCTGGAATAACTTGGCTAGAGGAAAAAAAAAAAAAAAAAAAAAAAAAAAAGGTATATCACTTCTGTCTCTGGAATGGAAAATTGATTACTGAAATACACGATGGATGGTTCAGCACAAGTCTCTTTAGGAGAAAGCACATACTTTCCACAGCTGCTTAGAGCAAGGCCCTAACTCAAATCTATAAATTAGGTAAGAAAATACTGTGGAAAAAATACATATCTTCTGTTTCAATACCAAACTCTACATGTAGCAGAGCTATCAGTGTTAGGGCAATTTGTCTTCAGTTCTAGATAGCTCAGGTTACCATCTGCAGCAAGTTTAAATGGGTATTACAGATTGACATCCATATATTCAGATTCCCTATCCCCGTTCCACCATTTTTAAACCAGGTGCTTAGTTCTGCTCAAAACCAAAGTAAGCTCAGTTTGCCAAGGCCCTGTGCACGCTGCTTGCTCTGGATAAGCCACTGTTCCCTCTCTTGTCTGACTTGTGTAGGGGAGCAGAGGTAAAGTCATGTTCCACATGTGACCCAGACTGGTGCTTTCTTTGGATTCTCAGTATTTTGGTCCCCTTGACTACAAAACACATTTTAGATAAAAAACTCTTAAATCCTGATTGAAACAGTCAACGTTCATCTTTACTTCAAATTGCTTTTAAAAAAAAGTCCAAATGGTGAAAAAATAAAATGAAAATAAATTCCCAAGAAAGACTTTTTTCAGGTACTGTGGAACTGTTCAGATCTTTGGTGGCAATTTTAAAGGCAACGCTTTCTAAAACCCTAGAAAGCTCATTTTGAAAATACCAAGCAGCAACCTCAAGTGTCTTAACAGAAATAACATGACTGGTACTAATGTGCTGGCAGAGAGCTTGACAAATGAAAAGATTGATGGTCTCACTGCAGCTCACACTATGAAATCTATTTTGCTGGCATCTCAGTCACATTTCAGGAGACCATCATGCGGAGGAAAAACAATTCAATAGCTTTAGACATGGCTTATTAAATTACAATGGTTTTAAAGGTTTGATTGATCCTTCTTACTTGGAAATTTTTCTCATTCTTTTAGTAACTGGCTTGCAGAGCTCAGCTTTCCTCCAGCATGTGCCAGCCTGGCCTGTCACCATTAGCGCTGGGAGCATCACTTGGGCCGAGGGGCAGGAACCGAGAGCTGCTCAGCCCGGCCAAACCCTGAGCACAGCTTCCATGGGACTGGTGCTGATACAGGAGCACGGGAAATTTGGATGTGAAGTGTTCTTTCCAGTTTTGATTTATTCCTCGTTCAAAGGCAGAAGGGTTTGTAAGCAGCTGGGTAGTTGTAGATCTTCCAGTAGATTGAGAGCATTTGCTGAAGCTCCCTCACACAGCCATCTCCATTAGAGCTGTGCTAGTAAGAAAGATATTTATCTATTACTAGAGCCTTGCATCGAAATCTTGCTGTATTTCAGGCTAGAGATGGAAGAAGCCAAAGTAACTCAGCAGATGTTGCCGGATGTTTTAAAAGGTGCCTTTAAAACCTCCCTAAGGACCTATGTAAAAAAAAGGCACAGAAGAATCGTGGTTCATGTTACGCACACACACATAAACAGCCCCATTAACTGAAATAGCCTTTTAACTGGTATTTGCATTGAGCAGTATGAGCCAGCACCTCGTGGTTTGCTGTCTTTATTGATGTATCTGCGCTGGGCACAGCAATCCCATAAACCCGTTACTGCTGGGAGCAGCTGTGGAGCAGACTGATAAGCTGGGAAATGAGCACACCGCTGATAATGCTGAATAACCAGCTCCAGGCTGGTCTGAGCCAGAGCCCTTACACCTTGGGCTACAGGCACCATCAGAAAACTAGGTATCAGCAAGACTCAGATGTAAGAGGACTTCCCAAGGAAGCAAGGGATTATTTGGTATTCTCAGGCTATTTCTGAATTTAAGAGCTTCTGAAAAAAGTAATCTGATCAGGTGTACAACACCCTACCGATAGATGAGTGTGAGGTACCAAGAGGAGGCGCACCTACAGCGTGGGGAGAAGAAACAGCCCATGGGGTGGAGCAAGGTTATCAGAATCCAGGAAGGAAGTGAAAAAGCAGCAGCCTGGCAGGAAAGGCTTTCCCTGGGAAGAGAGGTGGCATCATGTGCCATCTGGAGGCTTAGAGCAGAAATGAACAGGCTAAATTTCCTTTCCACAGAGCCTTTATCACAAAGCCTGTTTTTCTTCTAATAGTGCATTCACAACACTGAGAGCACCACCACAGAAAACCGCCAGATAAAAAAAACAAGTCCAGAAATCTCTTACAGAGGATACATGTTGTCTTGTTCCTCCTGCCCCGCACTGGAACAAGGGCAGAGATGTGGCACTAGCGTTACACCCAAAGAAGGAGAACGCCAGGGGATGATGTCTACTCATTTAAAATAAAATAAATACAGGAAAAGCAACTTGAATCAATAAATGGTGTTCTGCTAAGTAACAGAGACAAAGAACAGGCCTGGATCCTGAATCTTTTTCTTCAGAGCTAAGAAATAGTCTGAGAAGGGCTCCCAGCAACTTCTCCCTTGTGAGATGTTCAAACAGTTCCCTCCCTTCTGCTAGCAAAGGGGGCAGGAAGCAGCTCCTCCCAGTGCTTCCACATCAGGTTTTCTGCTTTTTTTTGTGCTGGCAGGAGGTTTGTGTGGGCAAACAGTTTTCCCAACCCAAGAGAAGGGAGAATGGAATGAAACACAACACTGGGAGAGAGACACTGTTTGCTACTAACTCCATGAACACTTCTGCGAAGCGCTAAAAATGGAACCATTGAAAGCCACGTTTCAAGAACACAGAGCTGAAAGGGACTCCCTGAAGCAGTGCCACAGTAACTGGAAAAAGGAAGGACAGTAACTCCTCTGGCAGCTGTGAGAAGTGGGAGGGCACCGTGCCTGCCTTCCTCAGAAGCAAGTAAACTGTTGATCTTTGCTTGCACCTCATTCTGCCACTGGAAAAAAGTGATTGCATCTGCATATTTTGATTAGTTTTTACTCACCCAGCACCTTTCCCCTTGCTAAGAGGCCTTTTCTTTTTGCTTGAGAAAAGCAGCATCCGCAACGTTTTCAGGTGTTTTTCCCTTCCCATTTCTGACCCTCTTCCACATCTGTTCATCTCCAAACTCCGTCTGCTGCCTGAAACTCCTAGCCAGGAAGGGCATGCAAGGGCAGCAGTATTTCTGACTACATCCCATTTATCAAACAGAGAACAGCACAGAAAAGTTACATCCTCTCCTCTCTGACCTCCACTTTTTTAACCTCAAAGGCAGTAAAACCAGTACATGACAAGACAAGGTGCAGAACATGATTTCCAGATACATGGTTCAGCTCTACCCACCCGAACAGACTAACACTCCAAATGACAACCAGAACAGTTGGCTTTACCGAAGTTCTAGTATTTCAAACCTATGTGATTTAAGGAAAAAACAAAACACTCAAAACATAAGCGGTGAGGAATTTTGCTCCCTAAAAGTCTCCCTGAGCCTGAGTGCCCCTGGCAGTGAGGGCCTCCTGCTGCAGGTCCTACAATGGGAACCAGGAGGTTCATTGTCACAGCTTCTCTTCTGCAGCACGTGCTCCCACTGGAAGATAACGAGACAATCACGCTTTGCTCTTCCCATCTCACCATGCAGACATTTCAGAGAATGTGATGGAGTCACCATCAAGGATCACAAGATCCTGCAGTCAATGTCAGCACCTTGTGATGATCTGAAGAGCTGCTGAGTGCCAGTATCACCCTCCAAGCATGTGATCCTCCTTGGGAGTGATTCAGATGGCAACCAGGAACGGAAACTAAGAGTTTTAGAAGAAGGGGACTTAACTGAGGTAATTTTATATGCATCTACAGTCAGGTAATCTGTAAGCAAGAAGCCAGCTATAACATTACAGAGATATTTTTGCACCCCCTCCTATCGATCATTGACCCCTAACAACAGAACACCTCCTTCAAGGGATGAAAAAGTCCTCACTCTTGTTTTTCTGGAAGTAAACAAGTCCTAGAAACACTGGTGTCCCCTCAAGGTGACTTCAGTGAGTGGAAGTCTTTTGATTGACCTTGGATGAAGGTATTGGTCCTTTAACCAACAAACCACCAAATGCCAGGACACATGAGGTCAGGCCCTGGTCCTGCCAGGCAAGTCTCAGTGACAGATTAACACCCTCACAGAGAGCCCCAGTGACCATTTGACTCAAGTGCCACCCCAGAGGATGGGACCCCACTTTCCTTATCCATGATAAAGCTCTTTTAAATTAAATGGGTGTTTTGGCAAACTAATTTTATTCAAAAGGAACTGAAAAGAAAACCCCAAAATAGGAAAAACAAGACAGAAAGTGATCTAGGGTGATGCTTTTTAATTGTTATTTTTGTATCTTTAAAAACAAATCAAACCATTAAAAACATTATAGACATGTGCTGAAATTTCCTGTACAACAAATATGAAAACAATAAAATTTGTACATCATTTAAAGATATTCAACAGTCACTTATTTGAAACACATCAACTTTTCCCTTCTTAAGCAGGCCCCAAATGAGAAAAAGAGTAGTACAGAAATGCGGGAGATGAAATTGCCACACAGTGGAGCTTTCAGCCTGAAAAGTGGATATCTTTAGATAAGCAACAGTGAGAGAAAACACTGACCAAAGAGACAGATCTCAGCAATTATAACACAGAGAACATCAGAAAGCTGGAAAAAAAAAAAAATTGCTGGAATTCAAGTCACCATGACCAAGACAGATCCACAAGGTAGGAGGGCATTGCCCGCAATTCTCCTCTTCCTGCAGAGATACCCTATGAGGCACGTCCTACTTACTGATGTCAACGCTAAGGCCAACTTCATGTTTACAACATTTTAAGCCTTGCCAACTTTCCCCACCTGTACCTGGGATCGCCAGGTCACCAAACCTCAGTCTCTTCTCACAATGAGTCAAGTTTGGGAAAGCACACATAATATGGTTGTATTAAAAATGAATACTTATTAGATGATGACACAAGTAAGAATTTGGTGCCTGCTTCCAACATGAAACCATGGCACAGATAGGTTTTTTTTTCAGTAAGAGTGTCTGGGTGTGGGTCAGACAGAAACACATTCAACTCAAGCTACTTTTCTGATGTTCTGCTGCAATATAACACAAACGACCTAGCATAGAAGATTCACCTCCCTCTCTTCTGTCCTATACAAAACAAGGGCTTTTGGAATCAAGAGAGCATTCACTACCTTAAGGCAGTAAGTTTTTGGGAGCCCTGGAATAATGAATACTGGCTCTGTGCTCTGCACAGATGTGCAGTAATTTAAAGATTTAGAGATTTAAAAGAATAACATGACTGTAAGGGGCAGACTTTCCTCCCTCCCAGTTCCTTTGGAATGATTCTGTTTGGTCCAAGTGGTTTATCTTTGTTTGTCATCTGACAGCAGCTTAGGAAGAATGCCGGGTGAGAGATCCACTACGTAGACTGCCAGTCTGGATGAAGCTGGGCAGGATTATTAACCTTGTAGGTTGGTTTTGGTTTTTTAATTATTTGTTTTTTTGAAGTATTCCAGAGAAGGAGAGAGAGTGAAAAAAAATACTCAAGAACCCACAAGTGGCTGCTACAAAAAAACCAAAACAACAAACCCAAAGCAACCAAAGACTGAGGCACACTGTGGTTTATCCTCCAGTTTTGCTTACACACAGCACACCAGGTTGTGAAAAAACTCCTCTGGATATCTGTAAAGTTACAGCTGTGCACCTGGAATTCCTACATTTTCTTTCAGCCGACAGTGGATTCTGCAATGTCGCCAGGTTCCACTGCAATGCCACATACACTCCTAGTATCTGTAGCTTTTTCTGACAACTCTGCTAAAACAAACAAAAAAAACAACCAAACAAACAAAAAGAAAAAAAAAACAAACACAAAAGCAGCAGAATTCCAGGGACTCTGGTTATTAAACCTTCATAAGATTTTCACCACTTCATAGCTATTCTATAGCATTATTCATAAACTTCATATTCCTCTGCAATGCAACCAGTGCAATGATCTGAAGACCAAACCCTCCCCCCCCACAATGCTACTTAAGACGTCCTTCATTGGTAATGCCTTTGAAAGTCTAACAGTTATGTACCAGCATCACAAACCCAGTCTAATCCTTGACTCGTAAAATCAGTAAGTAGTGGGTTTCTGCTTGTTTGTTTTGTTCCTAAAAAGACCTGTTAAAACAACAGCAGCAGTATATTGCAAATAATTATAAAACAATTACATTAGTTCAATGAGATGCAGGCAGGTAAGATGTGTCTCAGTTTTGAATGGCTAAAACAACTGAGAAATTGGTCTTTACAGCAGAATTTTGTGCAATTTGTTTTGGTAGAAACAGTAAAGCCAGTCAATCTGTCTGGGAGTGCTTGGACACTTGGAACCTTAAGTTTCAACATTTTCACAGATTTATATATTTGAGAAAAAACAACAACGATAAAAAGACACCAACCTGAGTAAAACTCTATTAGAATAGAGTGATCATTATTCAGTAAATCATATATTGCACCTTTAAATAAATCATTATAAACTGTATAAAAACAGGAGTATCAGGCAGGAACAGGGAGGAGCTATTCTGTCCTTCACACGCGCACACACACCCCCGCACACACATTCACATAGTCACTTGCTCAGGTTTTTTACTACAGTTAAAGCTCGGAGTGACAGACCACACTCCTTTTCCTCTAGCAGAGGCACCGAAACATTAAGGCAGGGGATAGTTGTGGTGAAATGCAAAAACAAAGCTCACCTCCAAACTTCTGGAGAGTCCTGCCAACAGTGCAACTACAGTTAAGTTTGACATAAGCCTTATTTAAAAATCTGTGTTCTCATTAAGAGTTTCAGTACAAAAATAGAATCTCTGCCTTTTTTTTTTTTCTAGAGTAGCAACTAGAAAAGGCACAATTTCCAAGTATAAACGTCCATTTGAAGGAGTTGTTTGTACTCCTTTTTTAAATAAAAAGGAACACAGGAAAAAAATAAATCACAGAGGCACATATCTATTAGCTAAGTAACCAGATACAGTAGATAAAATATGTTCCTGAAACTTATAATTAAATATATTAAAACAGCCCACAAGCCTGGTGTCTGTAAATGAAATCATATAAAATTGTAATAAAAAGCTTGTGTTATTATTTTAATATTTAAATCCTAGTTCACCGTTCATACTGCAAATGCTATTTCACCTATCAGTACTGTTAAATTCCCAAGAAAAAGCAAGATTCCTCTGTTAACTTTAAATAGTTTTGCTTGTTTGTTTGTATTTTAAATATTAATCTGTGGCTCCTGCCAGCACTGTGTTTTCCTCCTGTAGATCACATCTTTGAATGCGACAGACCGGGAGAAGCCAGACACGAGACACCGCACACAATCCTGGAAAACACGAGCAGAACATCTCCCTTCCCTGCGCACGGGTAACACCTCCTGGAGACACCGCGTTCCCGGCAGCTATGCGTGGTACCCATTGGCCTTCCCAAAGCCTGGCCCAGGTGCAAAATTTTCATAGATTGCCATTGCTGTCATGTTTTGGTAAATAAGATCGGTTTTCTTGTCTTTCTGGGATCTGATAATATCCATAACACACTGGTTTAGGAAGACGTACTGGTCCTGATGGGAGAAAAAGAGAGAATAATATATTCCTAGAAAATACCTGAATTTGGAATTAATTCTGCTCCTGAATATAGGTTTTGGCTGCACTGTACTGGATGTTATCACAGAGTATTTATCTTCTAGAAGTTGTATGTATAGTTCATAGAAAATAGGGCTGGAAAGGACCTTGTGATGTCATCTGGTCAACCCCCTGCAAAAACCTAGGATCGAATTTACTGTCACGCCCAACACCCTCTTAAAAGCCTTTCATGGTGGACATTTTTACAGTCTTTTCCAATACAACTTGAGTTATTCCAGACACCTTTTTGGATCAAAGTGGTAATTTCAGCAGGAACACAAAACAAAAGATGGACACCGAGACCACTTGACTCAAGATAATTCTGGCTTGCAGCTGTAAGAATAAAACTCATGTGAGAAAAACAAGCTGCACAAAATACTTTCTTAGGATTTGATTCTTTCCATCTGCCAGTCCTACAAAGTCCTCTGTAAAGAGACTGCCTGGACACACTGCGGCCCCTGGCTTGCAACTGCTTTTGTGGGAAGAGACAAGGCAGGAAGGAGGGCAGTTAAATAAAGAGCAATTGCAGATTGCTCCTTAATATCTTCTCTTCCTGTAATTCTGAGCTACATCTTGAGTCCACCCTTCCTGGATTATTGCGCACATTTGGAAAACACACTGCTGGATGAAAGACAGCCTCACCTCAGTCTGCACCATTAACGGTCGGTGCATGCGGAGATCATACACCACTCCGTACACATCCACCGTGTTCTCCATTTCAATCTGCTGGATCAGACGATCAATGGCAATGAACGTCCCTGTCCTCCCGACACCAGCACTGCAACAACAAGGGGAAGCCATCTATTGCTCACTCTCAATCACCTGCTCACTGGTGGCCTGAAGAGAAGCTAGTGAAACTAGTAAGATGCCTCCTATTATTTCAGCAGCATAAGGCTCTGCAGCCCAGAGGAGTGGCTCTTACCATCACCAAGAGGGAGGGAGAACATGCTTCTGGGCTTCCCAGCCTTGCACTTGCACAAGATTACACGTAAGAGTGCTTGAAAAGGCAACTTTTTTAGCTAAGTTTTCCAGGCTAGAAGAGATGGTCCATTCTAACGAAATTTTGTATCACGCACTTCGCTACCCATAGCATCACTCTGTTTCTGAAGCATGGGGCAACAGTTTTAATTTCCCCGAGTGAATAGCCCACTCTCTCAAGCAAAGAGACTTGAAAAGAATCACATTGAAAAGAATTGTTTCTTAAAAAGCCACAAAATAAAAGTGTATCTGACACAAAGATGTTCTGCCTACCTGCAGTGCACCAGAGTAGGAGAGTCGATGGGATTTTGACTGCTGTACTCATGAACAAGGTGTCTGAAGTTGATGAGAAGGTCTGTGGTCTCTGGCACTCCGTGATCGGGCCAGGAGGTGAAATGGAACTGGCGCACCGTGTGGCTCTCTGGCGTGTTGGCCTAGAAGAATACACATCAAAAAAAAAAACAAATGGTTTCAGAGGAGCAAGAGTAGAGCTTCCTGCCACATGCCCTGGGCAAAGCTCAGCTTCATGAAAGATGCCTGTTATAAACTGTGCAGTAATTTGATCAATGATATTTCAGTTCCCCTCTTGCTTCTGCTCTGGCAGAGAATACATTGCAATAATCTCCTTTTACTTTTCACTTAACTCCAAGATCATCTCTGCTATGTTTCATTTCCTAACAGAGACGGGGCTAATTGCCCAGCCTAGCAAGTATTACAAGTATCTGTGTAAGCACAAGTTTTGGTGCAAAGCCTCAGAGAAACACGAGGTGCAGGATGACTGATGGGGCAATCAGCAATTCCATTAGCAGGCTGGATTTTACTGGCAGATCCCTTTTTGCCAGAGGAAGGATCTTACTGACAACCGATTCCCATCTCTGGATATGGCACTAAGACACTGGTGAGAAGCCAGGGCCTATGAACAAACACATACACATAAATACCACAGGAATCTTGTCGTCAGTAAGAAGCATGAAAGATTTAAAATCAGGCTTTTGGCAGAAAGCAGATCAATACATTCAAAGCCTCAAATTAAAAGAAACCCCTTTTATCCTTTTCCCTCAGGTAACTTTGAATTTTATTAAGCTTTAGTGAAATCATTATATTCTGTCAGTCCAGCATTACTTGACATGTGAAGTCGCAGTGATACAATAAACCACTTCTACAGATATTTCTACACTAACAACTAACGTCCAAGGGGGTACTCACCTTTTCTACAGTGAAGTCCCTTATTGTCCATTCTGGAAGGACAATCTCTGAGACCATTGTCACAATAATGTCACCATAGCTCTTGGATTGTTGGTCTGGCCAATATTGCTCACATTTTGTCTAGGAGAGTTACAAGGTTAGACACATTACACACAGCAATCAACTGTGAGTATTAAGTAACACACCACCTGAAGCAGAGCTAGAAAGCACATCACCCTTCCCAACAGCCTGTCCCACAGGAGAAGCGCTACCCAAATCATTCCTTAGGGAGAAGAACCCACCCTTAAAGACAGCAGTTCCACAACCCTCCCGTGACAGTCTACTCTGGTAGTCAGCAGATAGAAAAATGGGAAAAAGCTTTTTTAAAATTGGCTTATTTAATTTAGAAAACAATCTTCCAGTAAGTGGATGGTTAAAAGAAAGTGGTCAGTCTCCAACCTGCTAGGGTAACAAGAAAATTGGAAGAGATCCAACTGTCTTCAAGAGACAGTTCAGTTTTTATTAAACATACCCGGGCCTGTTCAACACATTTAGTTAACATAACAATAGAGTAGATACTCTTTTCCCAAATCATGCGCCAGAAGTCTTCTATCGTATTGGGTAAAGGACCCTGCGCAGCAATAAATGCCTTCTTTGAGTTATAGCCCTAAGAAGAAAAAAGACAAAACAAAGAAATATATACACAAGCACATCTGCATCAACAAGACATAAAGAGCCAATTTTAAGCATCATTTTGAGCTATTACGCCTACATCATAAAATACACATTATATTTCATTTCAACTAATGAAGCAACTTACAGGCATATAGTTTGCATTAATATAGTCATCAGTTGCAGAGCTTTGATCTGAAAGTTTAACACGAGAAATATCATCTGCAGAAAAGGAAAAGAAAGTTAGTAATTTTAGAACTAGAACCTTTTAGCAAAATACTGCTTATCTAGTGCGTGGTTTCTAAATAAAAGGTGTTTTAGAACAATGTGCATTTTAAGAATAAATACAACTTAAGGAATCGTAAACAGCAGTAATTTAGGACTTTTATAATGAGAGCCTTCAGAAAAATGAGTGGCCATGATAAAGATTCAGAATACGCAACACAGACCGGGGTTTTTTTTTTGAAACATGGGTTGGTTTTGCAAATTTTTTTTTTTTTTTTTTTAATCCAACATGAAATTTACTATAGTTTTAATTAGTGGAGAAAAATAGGTTACTTGTCTCCTGCTGGCACTGCAGCTGATGTTTTTCCTCCAGTGTATCCCTCCGTACCCACCACTATTCACCTTCCAGTTCCTCCTTCCACTCTGCTGCGCTGGGGTGTCCACGGACAGCTTGGCCACGGCAAGGCTCTTGGCTCATCAGCACAAGCTGCCCGGCAGGCTCTTAATATTTCTCATAATCTATCTGCCTGTAGTCAACCATTAAACCTCTTGGTTTTTCAATCTGGACTGCAAGTTTCACACAAATTGAAAATGAAAATAATTTAACTAAGGGAAAGTTCTCCAAGGAGCTTTCTTGTGGGAATATTTGGGAACTTCAGGGAACATTCTTGAGGGGAAGTTCATTAGGTTTGCTTAGACAGTGATTCTGGGGAAGCAGCAGCCCACGTTCATTCATTTGGAAACTGGTGGTGTTAATCTCTCTTTGAAACCTCTAGGTACTATTAAACCAAGATTAGTCAAACCCAAGGTTTTTCACCTAAAAACTCAACAGGCAGAAGATGCAAAACTGAAGAGAGCAACTCACATGGTAAGACATTGTTGTATCTATTTTTTCCCCTGTTCTCAGCAAGTTCAGCAGCAAACTTGGGCTGATGAACACCAGCAGACTTGAGCTCCTACAGTAAAAGGAGGATTCATGAGCACCTGGGCCTGGTTTAGGAATCATATGGAAACACATGACTGAAACAACTATTCTACACACTCCTGGCCTTTGCTGTAGAAGTAGGCACATTAAACTGGGATAAACGATGATAAAGCCCATCTTTTTACAGAATGGAAGGGTGACAGTGGCAAATCTGATAGAGAAGGGATTAATACAGAACGTAGGAATAGCAGTGTGTTAAAAACCCATAAATACATGACACTGATTTCAACAGCACACTCATTCTGACTCCAAGGCAGTGAACTACTTCACTTAAGCTTTGCAGGGAGAAAAGGAGCAAGAACATCATGGAAGGACTGAAGGAAGAAAAACCTGAGAAGAAGGCAAGGCAGAGCACCAGCCTGCAAAGTACACCAAGGGACAGAATTGAATTTGGAAAGAAGAAAGTCAATTAATAACTTTGAGGAGATGAAAAACAATTTGATTCTTTAACAGCAGACATGACAACACAATGCCTGATGCTCAGTTCCTGTCTTTTGTACCTTGTAATAATTGGGCTTTAGCACATTTCATAGAAATACAGTTATGGTCACTAAACAAATCGTAATTGCTGTTCCTCTGCTGCTTGAAGCTATTTCCAGGAGTGGTTTGCAACTCACACCTACGCACTGAAGTCAGTGATATTAGCAAGAGACTTGTCTTGCTGTGTAGAAAAACAAAAACAAGATAAAAAACCCAAAGTGCAGAGAAGTTAAATTGCTTTTGCTAGGCTAACTCGGTACTGCAACCAGGGCAAGGACTCAGGACTCTGGTGAGAGCTCTGACCAGCAGGCCATGCCGTAAGCTCACTGGCAGAGATAATAGTTCAGGATGTCAAGTATTTATCATGTACTTCAACTAAATCAGGAGCTGAACCACAGAAGGGAAGGCCATGCAGGTGACTTAATGATCTCTATAAAAAGGTCCCTTCTCTTCCCTGTCAGTGAGCCTCACATACGCTCCACAGAAAAGCTAAATTTGCCTTTCCAAAAATACTTGCATGAAGCTCTCCCCACTGAGGGCACATACCTCATACTCTTCAGCAAAACCACAGTTGGAGTCAGCTTGCTGCTTCTTAAAGTAGGACTCAAAGTTCTCCACTTTAATCATTTTTGATCTAAAATGACAAAAGACATGTATTGGTAACAGGTATTAGGTAAAAAAAAGCACAAATTCAGTTAATGTGTTAGAAAGCATGCTTTACTTACTTCTTGATTCTTCAGGGAAGGGTGGGGGGGAAGAAAAAAAAAGGTTGATTAGACATGCAGCTGTATTTTTCATTATGTGAATCTAAGAATGAAAGCACGACTGTTAGTAGCAGCCACAAAACAGTGCATTTACAGGGGGCAGGATGTCAAGCGCAGCAAATAACGGAGCTGTTAAACCAAGGAGAGAACATCATATCCTTCAGGAGAAGGACGTCACAGAAGGTGTCAGTTAGCTACTTCTGTATTCCCACCAGACTGGCCCCACTCTCTGGAGTATTTTATGTCAACTAGCAAAGTCTACCCAGGTGGGACTTCATGGGGTGCTCTGGCACCTTTCCATCAGCACAAAAAGTGGTGCAAGAGCCAATAACATGATTCAAGTGCACTGCCTGTGACTTCCAATTTATTGTGGTTGTCCCACCATGGCCAGCTTTTACAACCTCAACATTATTCCAATTAATGGCTCAGCACAACGCACTCATAAAGCAGAGAAGAATTCAGGCCACAGTGCCGAATTTTGTCTGTGTGTGCTTGATCAACAATTTGGGTTGTTTCCTCAATGTGCACAGAAGCCTGTGTTTGTTTCAAACATCCTGTTCTCAAAACTACACAGAGTGTTTGTGTGTCTAGTAGTGCTCCATGAAGCAAGGACTCAAATCCCTGCGGCAGCTCTAGAAGTCTTGATCAATTTGGTTATTTTTAGTCTGCAAGCTGGAGTCTTTAAATTCCATGAGGAATTAATACTGCAATATTCTATATAGAACTGCACAGAAAGCAAGTATCAAGGTTCAGAGTATGTTTTGCAAATGTCACATGAGCTCGAAAACAATGTGTGAAAAGACATGGACTTACTTAATTGGAGAAAAGGACACCTCAGTATTTCTTTTATCTTTCCTATAAGGTGAAAGAAAACAAAAGGTTCACAATAATTTAATGGAACGCACATGAGATTTACGATGACAGCTATTTCCTGTGCCTGTTCAGAACAATTTTTTAAAGCATCTCATTCTGTGCAAAAAACCTCTCGAGGCAAACCTTGCACCTGGAGTAAGAATAATATACTTTCTCCTTCTCTCAGTGACGTTGTGCAATGGGACTTTTTCTTTCTGTTGGAACCACAGTCTAACGCCTGAACACAAAGCACATAGCTCGGTGGAAGAAGTACCCCTGAGGGATCTGCATCACTAGCTAACATCTCAGGAGAATGGCTACTAACCCCAGAATCCCTTCAGGACGTGTTCAACAGGGATGTGTCAGTGGTACTGAAAGCGGTAGTTGAATAAAAGTGTTCCTGGCTTTAAAGGAAGCTCTTCTCATTACTGTCCACAGCTCCTGAACACGCTCATAAAAATAACTGGGGTTCAATGGGGTTGAACACAGTCATGTAACTAGTCTGACACGTCAATTCTAATCTGTAATGTACAAACAAGATTTTTAGAAGAACATGTTTTAAAGCATCATGACAGAAGTTTATACAAAAGAAAGAGAGGCCTTTTTAGGAGAAAGGTCCAGAAGTGAAATACTGGCGTTCTGCATCATGACAAACATAGAAATGAACATACTTTACCTTCTCCTCCTCCAGAATATGAACCCCCCTATAGCCACTACAGCCAGTATAGCCAAGAGGCATCCAATAACAGCTCCAGCAATAACACCTGATAAAAAAGAACAAGTATTACTTATTACTGATGTACCTCTTTGGTAACGATTTAACTCAATTAACATGTTACAGAAGAACCTTTCAAGTGACAAGGCACACTCTGCTCTACTAAACATCTTCTCTTTACTGTGTCCTTTGGCAGTACCAGGATTGAAAACTCATTAAGAATAACAAATTAATTAAAAATTGGGATTAAAAGACCACTATTTGCATTCCAATACACCTGCTTCTAATTTACGAGAACTGTTAGAACATCGGCTGCTTTCTACTACTGGTTTCTGTACCAAAGTCTCTCTCAGCCACTCAATCCCTTTGAGCATGCACAGCTTTTGGCTGCTTCCACAGTGGAAATCATACATGGGGAAAAAAGGTCACCTGCAGAACTAGCAGGGTATGAATTTACAGAGCAGCATCGCTGCAAAGCTAGGAAGAAACAGCCCATCACAGAGAAACCAAGGCGGGTTGTGCTGGTATGAAACTTGCCATCATTAAGGAGTCTCCGCACACTGTGTATGTGCCGAGCTGCCAGTTCCGTATTTGACATAAACTATACCTGGATCCTGGGGTAGCAAAACCGCCTCAGAACAAGGTGAGAATGATACATAGCTGTCTTCCGCCACAATTAGGCTGGCCACAGTAAAGGTTATATTAGTGAAACCTGCAACACTTGCCCTGTTGATGAGGGAGAAGAAAAAAACAACCAACAGGTACATGACATGGTTTTCACAGCCTTAAGCAAGATCTGTAGTATTTTCATTATATTATCTTTTAGATTTCAACTGCCACAAAATTAACCAGTGGATTGAAATAAATACCTGTATGAACGAAGTGGAATCAGTGGTCCATTTTCATAGCCATACGCTTCATTTCCCTTGCCTACATTAACGATGTTTATGCCATTCTGAGAATGGAAAGAAGGTGATTTTGACTGCTCTGTATTTATGACATACGTTACATAGGTGACTGTCATCTTCTTCTTGAAGTCTTTGTATGTTTTGTTCAGTTTAGACTCCAAAGACCCACAACCTTCAAGAAAAAACAAAGATATATGAGGATACAAAATTGATACAATCCACTGATTTTGTATCAATTGGCACAGTGGCTGAGATAGTCACATTAACCACACTTGTCATTACTCCATAAATACTGCCCAAAATGCAAGGCTGAGCACAACAGACAACCTAGAAATCCCTTCTACTGCAGTGCAATCCACTGAACTACCTCCCTGCTCCCCAGCATTATCTGTTTTAATATCCTTTCAGTTTTACTTCTGTCATGTATTGTGGAGCTTCTCTGTAAGTGGCAGATTCTTGTGTCCTCATGGACAACCTTCACTAGACAAGTCAATCATCTCCCTACACACTCTATCAACTATCACACGTAGAAAGTACAATGCAGACAGTACAGAAAGAGCCAGCTGGTATTTGGTGACACTGTGCTATCTGAACAGCATCACAGCTCATTCAGGTGACACTAAACTCATCCTGACCTATAATTCCTTGCTCTGTCTTACAAGAACCCTCACACCTAAACCCTACGAGATGAGAGAGTTAATTTCTGTCTTTTCTTGACAAGCATTGGACAAAACAGGGATCAGAAGAGTTTCTCTTCCAGAAGATTAAGAAGAACAGGCTACTGCAGTCAGTGACCAACAGGACATCAGCAGCAGAACAGCATCACTTTACAGTGTCTGTTGTTGGAAGACGAACCTCAGAAACTTGAGGCAGATGTGACCTAAGAGGTAATAAACTAGCTCAAATCACCAATTGTCCCACAACACAAGAACAAACTGATGTAAATATTCAAAGCGTTGCAGAAGGAAGAACCTTGTGCATTTGACTGCAGCTTGAATACACTGCTCTCTACTCACTGCCTTTACAAAGCTAAAAGCTCCTTCTAAAAGCAGATACAGTACTGAGTTCACCTTTAGAAAGGAGAAGCCTTACAGGAGCTCTGAAAGGTGGAAAAGCTCTAGTATGTTTTCTACAGCTGTGCAAAGTTTGATCTGCCACCAGCAGCAAAGCTCTCACCAACTATAACTGTGCAGGAACAGAGTGCAAGACAGCTCTAAAGCACTGGATTTCTTACATTTAAAAGCAGTTGAGGTTGCAATTAACCCAGTTGCCTAGAAATGTGTGTTCAACACTACCTGAAATACATCATGTGTCCTGTCTGGTCCCTAGCTTCCATTCCAAAAGGATGTATAGCCCAGGTTGTATCTGCAGCTCTTTGTGGATGTCTTGCATGTCACCATGGGACATCTCAAACAGCTTTAGACACCACTGCTTCCACGACTGAATCAGCAACACAACACATCAGCAATTCTGGGGCAGCTGAGTAGGCATGGGGAAAACAGGAGTTTTCTGCACTGATGTACTACATACGTAGATTGATAGAGATATAGGGGCACGTCTTGGACATATATTGTATGGAAAAACCACAGAAGAAATATCAACAGTCAAACTGCTGCAAGATGAATTTCCAGTGTTAAGAATAAGCATGAATGTGAAATCTCACTTGGGGGAAACGATCCCTATCAGCTGCTTTATTCCTCCAGTGCACTGGCAGAAACAAAAAGAAGCTCAACTACAACCCACACTGTAAGGGTAGTTCCTTAATTTTACGATATATCACTGGACATTCACCAGTTAAAGACATTTCTCTGTTTTGATGCTTTAAAGAGGTGAGTGTGATAGACTACCTTCTAGTTTTAACTGGCATTCAACCTCCCATGGCATGTAATGCTGACAGTGCTCTTCAAGCCTTCTACCTGCACCCCATCTCTCAGTTAATAAAGTCTGGTAACTAAGAGGAAGGAAGTTCCTCCTCCCCCCTGCTTTTATTAAGATCTTACTGCAGATATCTTCCAGCTGAAAAGGGGAGGGAGAAAAACATCCCACATTCCAAAGCTGCTTAT
Organism: Coracias cyanogaster; assembly: GCA_033124195.1. Taxonomy (NCBI): domain Eukaryota; kingdom Metazoa; phylum Chordata; class Aves; order Coraciiformes; family Coraciidae; genus Coracias; species Coracias cyanogaster. Next base: position 2,789 of record JAVSBS010024860.1, on the reverse strand, counting down.
GTTAGTAGCTCTGAAAATTTTTCTGTGGGGGGAAAAAAGGATACTACACAATCTTGTGGCAGGAACCACTGGCAAATCAAGATGGCACAGCACAGAGGCAATGTATAGGAGACTTACACATAAGGACTAGTCAGGCTGTAAAAGGCTGAGTGAAAACAGCGGCTTTCTGGAAACAAGAAGTGATCTGACTTCAAGCAAGCAACATATTTGCCTCATGAATTTTGAAAGGTGATTGAAAATACAGAGTCAGCTTTTGCTCTATCAATTTAACACCTACCTAGAGTTTAAAACAATGCTGGTTGATAAATCTTTGCACATAGGTACAAGATAATATCATGACATCTTACCTTGTTCCTCTGTTGTGATCATCACTGCATAGGCTTTTAATGGTCCATTCACTGACTCAAAATCAGGGAATTCAACAGACAGCGAGCTGTGACTGACTGCCTTGACTACAGGAGCTTTGCTTGGAGCAGGAGGGTCTATAAACAGAAATATTTTTTCAGTACCCTAATAACTGATAAGGTTTTCCAAGCAAGAAAATGCTGTAATGCTGATGCCATTCATATAATGCATATTTCTCGTGCACCACATCAGACTTTGCATGAATGTAGTGTCTTATTCATGATCTGTATGCTGATAATCAAGTTTAGTATTCTGCATTCATGAAGTTAATATTTTGGTCTTACAAATATCTTTCATTCTCAAATCTTAACGCTTACCAGTAATGCTCGTATTACACACTTTCTGCACTGCAGGGCTTTCAGAACTATTTGAAACAGTTGCAACACTAACATTATACGTGCTGAAATAATTTAAAGAATCTATTTTGAAGGATTCCTTGGAGCCTTCTCGTGTGCAGGATGGAGTCCGTTCTTCTTTTTCCCATGTATCATTAAATATTTTAATTTTGAAGCCAGAATTGTTACCAGAAGGACATTCCCACTTTAGCATTAGGGAAGACTGCTTGGCCACTGATTCACACTGAAATGAATTCACTAAGGCTGGAACTAGAAGAAAAAAAAAAAAAAAAAAGAAAAAAGAAATGAAGTATTGTAACAAATAGAAAAAGCTGTCTGTTTGTAAGTTCTGCGTACAGACATTTGTAAAACTTCAGTATTTCTTTTCACTTTTGAAAAGATGAAGCCACTGCGTACAAGGACTTGCCACCCTATGACGCAGAGAAGTATTTAGCACACTAAGCACACAGACCTCTTCCGTGCTCTCCAGCTCCTCTGCAGACAGGCTTACAGAGAAAGTGAGTATCTGTCAAGATCAGCAAAGTTTTCAAAATACTGTTCAACCATTGAGCATCCTCTAAGAACATCTTTAGAGCAGTATGTAGGTTGGCACTAACTACCTCCATAACTACATAAAACTTAGTAGACAACAAATAAGAAAACAAACATAAGCTCTGTGCATTGAAAGCACAGCAGCAGCCATCCAAGAGCAGCAACTACAACATCTCAGTTGGTGCGAGAGTCCTATAGGACGCAATATTAAAATTCCAACCTTATGACCAGATACAAAAAGATATTTAAAATGTTACTGTTGCAGTAACACTGAGAAGAAAGGTTCCTCTAAATGAAACATCCTATAAAACTTGGCCTTTGAGACTAAAACTCTTGTAACTTCTGCAATTGTAACACACAGCAAATTTATTTTCTCTCTTGGTAAGTATTTGCTGCTTCCAAATACAGGGGTGAGAGACTCATGAATTAAATGATTTTGTGATTTTCTTGTATTTATAACAAAAGGGTATTATTTTAAGAAACTAAAGAGAAGCAGAACTGTGTACCAGAAGAAAAAGATTTAGTTAAAAGACAGATGTGAGGCACTGGCACTCATTTATTCATTTTATGAATATTTCTTTTCCTTCAGTAACACTGTCAGCTACTCCTGCAAACATGGTGAAATTATAGAAAGTTCTAGGGTTTATGTCTGTAATAACAGCTCTGGTGATACTGGATGGCTGTTTTCTAAAGAAAAATTACTTTGGATCCCTGTCATGTTGGTGTCATTAGAAGTATCATCTGCTCCCCACGGCAAAAATCAGAGACCAGCAAACTCCGCCCAGGTATGGAAAACGGAGCTGGCCCTGTAAAAGTCAAGAAAAGACTCCATCAATGCTCATGAGTATTTGCTGACAAACACAGACAGAAAAAGCAGAGGTACAGCGATGCTTCCATGGTTTGGACAGACTGAGCACTATCAGGAGCCAAGCAGCACTTCCACACTACCAGAGGCTCTCTTAACGGGTTCCTCCTGGGGCACCTCTGGAAACCGGCTGAGGAGCTTTGGGACAGATTCACTTCACCTCAGTCAAAACGGGACAAAACGAAAGAAAGGACAGAGCAGTGCTTATTCACAACAAGGGGGAAAAACAGTCACAATGCCCAACGTGAGGAACACAGGAGTGCCTCAACCTTCTCCTCCCGGCTGATGAGCAAAGCAGCATGGCTGAGAGCCACAGAGCACCGTGCTGCCCACAGCTCAGCTGCAGCCACCGGCCCTCCACAGTGCGAAGTGCCCTAGGCACAAAGCAATCCACCAGAGCCCTTCAAAATATGGGCTTGATGGTGCCTTCCAGAAGAAAGCAGCAACAACCTGCCTCAAAGAACCCCCCTTCTGCCCACTAACACTGCTGACTGCAGGTAGACCCTGTGCCACTTGCCTGAAATTGCCATATTTCAAGCCTCAGGCAGGTAGGCAGAGCCCTGAGCTGCACAAAAAAATACAGCCCACCCCAAACAGGGCTGCAAGATACTGTGACTTACTTGTATACAGGC
>JAVSBS010024859.1:32577-55190 GCA_033124195.1 Coracias cyanogaster | reverse complement strand
ATGATCTTTCGAGGTCCCTTCCAATCCCTAACATTCTGTGAGTCTGTGAAGAATTACTTGATGTCCAAGAAATGCTAAAATGCTGAATAGTATACCAAATAGATTAAAATCTTGGAAATACCTAAGAACACATTCTGCTTATGTACATTTGCAAAAATCCTTCACTAAAACCAGGGTCCCTTCTCAATTTAGTTTTTTTAATTTCAAAATGCATGTTGGGTTCTTTTTTTTTAGTATTGCTGTAACTGATCTTTGCATTAACCTCTTTGAAAAGGGATAGGTATTTAAATCTATTGAGGAACTGTCCAAGGCAAACGTGGAGGCTCCACTGTCCTACTTCTCCCTTTTTTTTGGAGGCAGGTTGGAGCTGACTGACCAAGGCCTTCCTCCTAGGCAGTGTGTTTTGAAATAGGAAGTGGGGCAGTGTGGTAGACAGCTGCCAGCACCAATAACCGGTGGCTTGAGCCGCTTAACAGAGGCTAAGCCCAAATCTATTGACGCAGAGCACGGGGAAGTGCTTGGCAGACCTCTCCCCCCTCCCTATCCTTGCATATAATCTCATGATGCTGTGGATGTGACAAACTCCATTTTGATCAGATGGTGGGCCAGAAATGGTGAGAGCAAGTCAGATTTGACCTCAAAAGGATATTTTGGCGATATGCATTTTTGACACTTTCTGAAGCTGCACTTTTTTCTTTCTGTTACACCTCCTCCTTTCTACATCGGGTTTGCATAATTGCTGGCCTGCATTTTTAAAATGTGGTATAAGAGACTGAAGTAATGCATATGGGGTGATATGGATCATGCTACGGATTCACAGTAGACTTCTGCAGTGCAAATGAGTGTACAGTACTGAATATAATGGATGAAATAGGTAAGCACTGTGGTCTTTGTATTTCTAGAAATAATCCTTTTAAATGGCTTTCCAATTAAAATTTGTAAATGGAAAACACTATTGTCTCTAGCTATGGGATACATGTAGTGTTTTTTCTTTGTACTTTCACTTTCTATTTAATTATAAGGAGTCTAACATGGTGCAGAGTGTTGCTAAAGAGTAATCTATGAGTACACTGATATTTTAATGTTATTTTCTTTTAAGATGCATTATAAAATTGAAGAGTTTGTCTTTTTTTTCGGTATCTGTTGTTAATAACTAAATCACTACTGATTGTTTTCCAAAACACCAGATTTCTTATTTAAATTGACTTCTTGGTTGTATGTAGCTATACTTTTGATATATACTGTAGTTAGTTACTTGCTTGAAAATTCAGTCTGAATTAGTTTTAACTTTTACATTTTCAAGACTGATGGAAACTGAGGGCGGTAGGGGCCTGTTTGTCTGTAATGAAATCTTTTACATAAGCCAGGGACTGCAGTTACTAAAACAGGTACCATGCAAGATCCCAATTCCAAAAGTAATAACAACTTTCATATCAGAATGTTTCCTTTCCTTTATCTGTCCTACGCCAAACAACAGGAAAAGGGCATTCTGTGGTGCGGAACTTCTCTGTGACAAGTTATTCCCTGAATAGGGCATTAACGAAGCTTTTTGTAACTCTTAATCTCTAGTTTTTCAAGTTTGTTCATGCAGAGCATGAAAGCAAGAGTATTATTTTGTGTTTTCCCTTCTACCACCACTCACTTTATTTTCGGATGACTAAACCCAGCAAAAATTTTTTTTCTTTAAATAAATCTTTCTGATTATGATGCTTTTTTGCTGTCTCATTTTGTCATTCAGCATGTCTGTTTTCCTCTTAAGTAGTTGCCTGCTGTGTTTACTTTGTAAACTTTAGGTTATCCCATGTGGGTGTCCTTTTTGTTTTCCATGAGCTTATCTCTGCAGTAATAAATGAATTGCATTTTTTGCTATAAGTGCTACTTAAGATACCTGGAAGGAGGCTGATACTAAATAGCAGCTTGATGCTATAATGCCTTCTGTGTGCAATGCCCTCACCTGAACCTTATTTCTTCTTCAGGTGTTGGCAGCTCACAGGCCCTGCAGAAAGATGTGCCTTTTCTTCATCTACAGCAGTATTCTTTTACTGGTTTTTTGACAATTGATGTCTGGTATGTTGGGATCTAGAACTAGTGTGGAGGAGTGTGAGCCAATACATCCTGCAACCTGAGGGGTCAGCACCTCCAGATGCTGACTTCTCTTGTGGTGCCTGCCCTGGCATACAGCAGTGATTGATAAGTGCTCGTCCGTCACACGGTCCAATTCCAGAGAGCGCAGCCCCAGCACAGGTTGTCCATGTGCATGTGTGCACATTGCAAAATTACAGGTCCTAGTAAATGTTGCCTGGTTTTATGTCTGCAAATTTAATTTACTTAAATCATGGCTGTCACGCTGGGGTGGTTCTGAAAGTGAATTGAGTGGAAGGTCCTTTAATCTTGAAATCGTGTTGTGAAATTATGACAATGAATTATCTGGGATTTTTGAATGTATTAGTTAAGTGGGGCAAGTGAAACTTAGTGCTCCCAGAAATAAAGGATTGCTAGCACTACCTGATGGCTTACTGCTGTACGTGCACCCTTGACTGTTTTCCCTGCTGGTTACAAGAATTTCTCCCGTTTTTATTCTTGACCTTAGATTGCAGGCTTTTTCTTTGGGATTGGAGGATTTAGGTAGGGGAAGGAAAGAGATGCTGAATTGTGGAATAATCATGATGGGAACGAGCAGTAAAAGTAAGCTGAGACCACCTACTTCACTTTAAAGCAACTGCCTTTCACACTGAAGTTCCCAATTATGTTTGAAATTAATCTGTTGTATCTTTGCCAAAATCTTTGGAAATCAAATTCATCTGAAAAATGAATATTCAGATAAAATTGGTTGCCAAAGCAGTTGAATTCTGCAGATACCAGATAATGTTGCGAAGTAGAAATGGAAGTATAATATAATAAAACAACCATTATTGGAGGATGTGAACAGAGACCACATTTAATTATAAGGCCTTGATTGCATGAATTGATTGAAAATAATACAAACCTTTAGGCTGTCATAACTTATATTGATATAATTTCTTTAATTGGTTATTTTAAAAAATAAACATCATGATGGAATTACCAAATTTAAACAGGAAGTTCGTATATGTTTGTGCTATTTTAGTACAGGAAAAAAATACACAGCTGGTATCAAATTATAGTACTTATAATGAGAAAATAATGCTAAGTGAGGGTTTTGGACTTCTTTTGCTATTAACCAGTGCTCTCATGTATTAGCAAGCAGTGTTGCAAAATCGGAGCTGCTCCAGTTTTTCAAATGTATGAACAGTGACCAACGCGTGTTAATGGGAAACAAAAGCTGAGACTGAGGCCGTGTAAAATGATGCAGGGGGAGGGCGAGGAGGCTTGGAGTCACTTTAGCATTCACAAGCACGTGTCCATATGCATCGCCTAAGTACTTCTTTTCCCCAGCCTAGTTACAAAGCAGATCTGTGTCAACAGAATGATGGTGTTGAACAGGGGCAACTGAAGGTGCCACTCCTATGAAGTAGAAGGTTTGGCTGTGTGACATGGTGTCATGGTTTAACCCCAACTGGCAACTAAGCCCCACACAGCCACTTGCTCACTCCCACCCAGTGGGACTGGAGAGAGATTTAGAAGGGCAAAGTGAGAAAACTTGTGGGTTGAGATAGGCATTTTAACAGGTAAAGCAAAAGCCACGCACACAGGAAAAGCAAAATAAGGAATTCATTCACTTCTTCCCATTGGCAGGCAGGTGTTCAGCCATCTCCAGGAAAGCTGGGCTTCATCAAGCGTAATAGTTACTTGGGAAGACAAAATACCATTGCTCTGAACGTCCCCCCCTTCCTCATTATGTCATGTTGAGCATGACATAATATGACATGGGATATCCCTTTGGTCAGCTGGGGTCAGCTGTCCCAGCTGTGTCCCCTCCCCACTTCTAGTGCACCCCCAGCCTAATCTCTGGGGTGGTGTTAGAAGCAGAAAAGGCCTTGACTCTGTGTAAGCTCTGCTCAGCAGTAGCCAAAACATCCCTAAATTATCAACACTGTTTCCAGCACAAATCCAAAACATAGCCCCATACCAGCTACTATGAGAAAATTAACTCTATCCCAGCCAAAACCAGCACTCATGACTTCTCAGAACTACAGGTCATGTAATGAAGTGTAACTTCACTTGTGTCCCTCCTGCCTGTGCTTAGGTATGTGTGGTATTACTAGAATAAGAAGCCTATTAAACATCTCCAGTAACTGAACAACCTGTTTGATCACATAGGAAATGATAATGCTTCTTCCCTTTGGTTGGTTGTTTTGTTTTGTTTTTTTTTTCACAGAGAAAAAGCTATACAGATTCCTTGGTTAAAAAGCAAAAATAAATAAATCCATAGATCAGAATGTGGACAGAGTAGTCACTGAATTGCTGCTTGTTCTGCCTATGGGAATAAAATGGAAGCAATTTGTTCTCATGTGTGCAGATCAAGTCCCAGCTCAGACGGAAGGTAGATCTGTTCCAGGTACCTGAAGCAAAAGAACTGAAATTACTGTGGGTTTTTTTTTTCTAAGCACTAAAAGATTTGAAATACTGATGTTGCCCAGCAACAAACACCTTGGAAAATCAGATTTGTTCACCTGCATGAAATGAGTATGCAGCTCATTCTTTGAAAGCGTACAGTAAATGCTTGAAGCAAAATGAGACTTTCAGATTTGGGAACAAATATTCCTTGGAAAAGTTCAATGTTAAGTTGTCAAAAAGCACACAGTGTTTTAAGTTGTACCATTTTGGAAATTATAACTATGCTATTAGATGGGAGCCAGAGGATAGCCGGGACTTAGCTAGTGACTGTACATGCTTCCTTTAGTTATGAAAAACAAATGTGGAGATGTTACTAAATGGCTGCTGCTTTTACAATATTGTTTTTGGGTTTTTTAAGATGTCAGAGGATGGCAATACATGTGGCAAATTTACAGGGTCATGTAGCTTTGACTCTCAAGCTTGGGTGATATTTTTAACACAAGGTACCTGAAAAAGCATTTGAAATGGCTATCTGCTATTTTTAATGTGTCTAGCACTTAAAAAAAAAATCCATATAATCCTCTTGAAACAGATGGCTACAGTGAGTTAAAATCCCATGCCAGGATTTGGGCTTTTACCTGGTGCTGAAACCAATGTCATGACACAGGGATGCATCGCTGAATTTGGAGGTGAAAACCTATTTCAAAGTTGTGGGTTTGTTTTTGTTGTTTTTAAAGGCTGCAGGGAACTGTGGAGTCCTTCAGGATGTTGAGTGGTCTTTTTTAGTTTTATTTCTTTTACTTTGTGATGTATCATATCTTTTTCCAGGCTATATTGAAATGTGGAAGTTGGTGTTAACTAACTGTTCCCAAATATTTCTTTTGTGAGGGAAGAAAGATAGAAAGCTAAATTCTTTAACTTCAAATCCTGTAAGTATTTGAGCTGCCTAACTGAAAGCAGGATTCAAACTGAAGTTTTTTCGAAGTGTTTGTAAGGATAACCCAGGAACACTATGGGGGACGGGGCTGAGCTGAGGAAGTTGTTAGTCTCACCTAGAACTAAAGCATACTTACTTTTTTTTTTTTTTTAAGCAGGACAGCTGGCTTTTTTATCTATAGAACTACAATAGTGTCTCTAGAGATGGTGATAAAGCATTGGTGTTCTTGTCCAGATAACTGGAAATAATTTAATATAGCTAGTGATTAATGGAAGAAAAGCATACTATTTCAGTGTGCTTGTTTCCTGCATTTTTTGATCACAAAAGGAGGCAAATGAGTGGAAGGTTCAAGTATTGACACACATTTAAGTTTTTACCATTAAGCTACTTTGTAGTTAAGATTTATCCCTGATGCATTCCAGCAGTTAACCAGAGATTAATTTGAGCCAACTAGATGCAGACATAACAGACTTTCCTCAGTTTAACATCTGAATAGTACCAAAATATATTTCAACTTAACAAATACAAACCCCTGTTCTGACTCTTCTACTATCCATTTATAAAATATATACATTTCACAGGAATATATTGTGTTCAGCAGTGATGGGAAGAGCGCAGCCCAAATACGGGCTCAGCGGGTACTGCCCAACTACTCTGAGGATGCACGGGTGCCTCTGTTGTTCTCTGCCATCAGTGCTCCACGGGAGTGCTCAAGCATTTGCACCTCCCTTCTCACTCAGTTTTGTTACCAACTGCAGCACTCAAAGGGCTGAGTTTATGTGAGTATTGACAGATAGAGAAGTCTGAAATAGCTTGGTAGCAGGTAGAAAAAGGTGGTGAAGCCTGGTTTTTGGACATAAAATTTGAATGTGGCGTCTTGAGATGCATGCCAAACTTCCTTGCGCTTCCCTATTTATCATAACTCAGTGTACGTCCTTCCTACCATGTTTAAGGACAAAATGTATACTAGAATATAGAAGATTTTCAAGAGGTGTCAGAGAGATTCTTCACTGAATGCTGAAGAAGTCCTTGAAGCCGGTAGTTCATAGTATCTGGTGTTTCTAAGGCTCTTACTGCAAAGCCTACTTTACTGTTCTTAGTTTATTGCTCTAATACCTGCAAATAGCACTTGGAAAAGAGCAAGTATATAAATAACTAGCCTGTTGATGACACATTAAAATTTGGCATCTTCTTAGCAAGACCGTACACATATGAAAATATGTCTTAGTATCCTGGGAGTGTTTCTGCTTCCTGATAAAATTTAGGATAACTCTGGGCAATTCTTAAGCTGGCATGTAGGAGGTGAGAGCTGATCTTGTAGATGCAGTCAGCTGAGAAGCTGAGTTTCTCTGGACTTCAGTGACAGGTTGCTGCTAGGCATGTTGGCACATGCTAGATTTAATCTGTAAAAAGCTAGTGATGTGACACAGTCGGGTTTTTCACCCCAGTCTACCCACTTGTAGAGAGAGCTTTACAGCTCGGTGACATGCCTCTGTTCTCAGTTTCTTAGTGCTGTTTCAGCTAGGCTACTGCATTGAACAGCAGTGCACCTGAAGAGCACATAAAGAGGGATACTGGGAGGGGGAGTAAGAGGCTTGAATGTGTTACATCCATTAGGAATGTCCTGAGCAAGAAGTATTGCTGCTGGGCCTGCCAGATGACTAGTGCAGAAGCTAGGTTGTTGTGAAATAACTTGATAGTACTGTTGCAGCCATGGATTCTTTGTGTTCTTTTAGCTGAGTAAATTACAGTGTATTTCTGCTGAAGTTTGTTCTTGTTTTTATGCCATGATAAATAAAATCTCTCTGCTGCTTTACTCTAGACCTAGACAAAGGCAGAGGGCTACTGGTAGTCCTATGAGGACAGATTTGGAGGAGGCACTCTAGCAACTTTTTCCAATTAAATTATAACCAAATCTTTCCCTCAGCTGTATGAAATGTAAATGTAGCTCTTAATCCTGTAGATTTTAATAACCTGAATGCATACGTGGAAGCAAAGATAATATTCCATAGGACTACAGCAGACCAAAATTAGATACCTAAACATGACCTGTAAACAAAGCTGTGATGCTCCAAGTGGTCAATGAGTCTTAGACTTTTTCAGTACTTTCTTTAGCTTTCACACAGCAGCCAAGTGAGATCTGGTCCCCCAAGTCTTGCAGCCAGTGGTAGCAGGCTCTTTTTGCTTAACGAATCTGTCCCCCAGTCTCCCCAGTATGTGCATGATACAGAGCCTTCTGTGTGCTAGCGTGACCTCCTTCAGTCTGTCAGCCTGGAGTGGGTGGTGTACCCAAGATTTGTGAAGCCTGTTCATTTGTCCTGGGGAAAAAGCATTTCAGTTCTTGTGTCTAGTCCTGGTGAAATATGTGTATTTGCAATAATAGAAGCATCTGTAAAATAAAAATAAGACACGGAAATAGAGGTTACATTTATCAGGATCTTTCCCCGCTGCTTCAGCCTTGCAACTGGCTGGTGCAAAGGCCACAGAACCTCTCAGGGCTGGTGGAGTGTGTATTAGCATTGAGGTCTGCCCATTTTTTGTTAAAGACTGCTATTCCTGTCTCCTGAGCATGGAGAAGGACATGGAAAGGGTGAGGACAGAAAACAGGACAAAGAAATTTGACCCTGTCTTCCCCTTTCCAAGCCCAGGCTCTGCTTTCTACTTGTTTTTCCCTTAGAAAGGTTTTCCCTCACCATGTAGTGACTGAGCCCAGGGTTCCGCATGCTAATGCAAAGGAATTGCATGATTTCCTTTCCCTTCTCCAGATCTCTTAATTAACATTTACATTGCTTAATCTGCGTAGTTCTGCCTGTCTGCATGCCTTCTCTTGTTACAGCCTCTGAAATAAGTGATTTAAGAGTTTGATAATTACATACCTTGACAAATTCATTTGTATAATCATCTTGCTAGATTCAAAGCTCTCTTGTTCGCTCTCTAGTTGTTGTGGAAAGACAGAATATGATATTACTGATGCCATAACTAGGAATAGATTCATTGCTAGCTTTTGGGACTTCGGGGACACTGAGACTGTGGAGCTGAAACCTCTTCACGGTGAATGTTTTCCACCTTGTGGAAACAAAGAGGATCACTTTTGAGTAAGAGAATTAAATATTTCTTGTTTGCTGGCTGAAATTTTTAAATTATCTAATTTAACTCACTGTTGCCTTACTCTGTTCTTGCTGGGTTTCATCTTCAGCTAGTTCACAGTCAACATAAGGTGAAATGCTTCTGGAAAACATACACTGTATGTTTGCCAACACTTCAATACTAAACAAATACAGCAATAAATAGAAAGCATTGAAATCCTATTTCTAAAATGTAATCTCAGATTAAACCACTTTGGGATAGTTGCTGCTATTTTTTACATCTCTAGCCTCATACACAGCAGTGTCTAACAATGTCCATGGCAGTTTAATAAGAGGCGATGCAGTTGGACATCTCTTCTCCCCAAACAATATTGTAAAAGCAAGTACACTGTTACAGATGGTTTTATGAAGACCAGGAGAAGAAATCAACCAAAACAAACAAAAAATGCCAGCCACAGATGAGAGAGCTGCCAACTGTTATGTAAATGTAGAGAAATCCTTAGAAATCTGCACTAAGATATATACATTTTTAATATGCCCTTAAGCTCTTAGCCTTGGGGAGGGAGGCCCACATAAGGCTTTTCTCCGTCTTTGGAGTTAGTAGTTCAGCAACTGTTTCTCAGCTGGTCCATTGAAGCCTGAGTGCATGTGGTGAAAAGAACTCTTTTCTTGGTTTGTGTGTGGTTCATTGAACAAGGTGGCTGCTTAAAAACAGGAGTGTTTAGTATTGTACGTCATGTCACCCTTTGCTTTTACCCCGACTGACCTTTCAGCTCTGCAGAGGGGAACGCATACAGCAATTAAGCAGCCCCTGCTTATTACTTCAGGTCACTCGCATGGCTTAGACAAAAAGAGGGAGAAGAATATAAATGCAAATATTTTCAACCATTTGCTTTTAAGGATAGGATGGAGCATGATAACCTTGGGCCGCCTGCTGTGTTACAATCAGTTTGGCGGTGTGTTGGTGCCTTTTGGTGGTGTTGAATTAAGTGCAGTTGGCTAGGTGGCCACCTCTTCAGCAGAACAGTCAGAGCTGCCTCTGGCTGCTGCAGTGGTAGGGGAAGGGGCTCTCATATCCTCACGGTAGGATTAAGGGCATCTTGAGGCAGGGGGTGGGATGGAATATCTTTGGCACTTCTTTGTATCCAGAATGTTTTGTGGTAGGAATTGTTAGTAGTTAATGATCCATGGAATGCAGTGAGCTTCAGATCTTATCAGGCATACAAAGTATCCGTTCAAACCAATACAGGATATTTTTGAAAGTAGTTTTATGAATCATAGAATCATAGAATGTTAGGGGTTGGATGGGACCTCTGGAGATTTATTCATGAATAAATCTGAAAATGCACATGTTACACTACAGTTGATTATTTGTCCAGTGTTTCATGTGCTTAGGAAACTAAGCTCTCATAAGACTGGTTTTAAAAGGTTTTCTGGGGAAAAATGGTAATTAGTCCTGTAGTAGCACTTAGACACTAGTGATCTGGGGACATGTTCAAGACTTTCTAGATGATACTATTGCCATTGAAGAGACATTCTGTTTCCATTCACTACTGTAGTTCCTTCTGATTTGTAACTAGCTCAGAGCAGGCTATAGTTGTTACTTGCTCTACCTGTCCCTGTGACTTTACTTTCCTGTTTTGTCAGACAGACCTAGAATAAAATCTGTTCTGTGGCAGTTACAGATTCCCCAGTTAGATCAGATGCAGCTCTGATGAAGAGTTTGGATGTGCCTAAGGCTATGCATAATGGTCTCTTGGCTTCAAGAAGGGCCACAGATCTAAGCCTCTGTATAGGAGGAAGTGCTAGCATGGTAGGAGCTTTGCTTGCTGCTACTATGCAGAGAAGTTTTTCACATATGCAAATACATGAGCTATTTAGGTTCCTGCTGAGTATGTTGTACAGCCTGACTCACAGTAGCACTGCGTGATGCAGGGACAACTTGGAGTACAGTGTCCTTCTCCCAGGTTGCTTGCAGTCTCTTACTCATTACAATATCTAATCCCAGATTAGGTGTTGAGGAAGAAGAACTGTTTCCAAAGCCCATCATAGTTAGTGTTCATTAGCTCCTAACCAGATGACTCACAAGGATGTCTTTAAGAGATTTCCTTGGAACATCCATAGTAGATTATTGTTCTAGCACAGATCTGAGAGCATCACAGACAAGTTCGTGTCATCTAAATGCAACATTAATTCTTACAAGGGGAAGATAATGTAAACCCCTAGAATGTTTTTTATTTTTACAGTATTACCAGAGTTATCTTCTCAAATAATCATGTTCACTGGAACATGTGACTCAGCATACTACCTGAATTTCTTCTAAACATGCAATTGACAAGTGGTCTGCCTTCTTCACTAGAACTTCTCTTCTTTTGAGGGGTATGATATTGTTTTGCTCTCGAAAATACACTACTGTATTCTGGTACACACTGAACACAACTATGGGGAGAAGAATTAAGTGATGCACATCCTGCAGGTAGAAACATTGCATAAGTTTAGAAAAGTCTAATTACATAGGTCTAGTCTTCCACCAAAATGAAAATAATTTTATTAATTTCTGGTAAGCCAGGAAAAAAATAGACTATCTTAATTTGTATTACTATTTCACATTGTTTATCAATAGAAATCAGGGAGACTTTTATTCAGGATAAAAGGTCTGAAAATTAACTCCCAACTCAGGATCAAATCTCACTTGTTTATGAAACTCATAGTGTCATCAAAATTCAAATATAGACAAAATACAATTTTTATATAGGGTGCAAATTAATATATCTTCTCCCTACAATCTCTAATTAATGTCGTTCGTTTTTACTTCCTAATCTCGATGTAGCAATAGCAGGAGTTTTAGCTGGTACAGCTAAATTTAGACTGTTCTTAGTTTGCAGGAGGTTAGGGGATATGTCAGCTAGGACTTCCTACTGCTAATTATGTCGGTATTAGTATCAGTTCACTGTGACATTAATTACTGTTAATTACATGTGGTTTGAAAGTGCATTGGTTTGGGGTTGGGTTTTGTTAGTGATTTTTGGAACTTCAAAAATGAAACATAGCTCAGCCTTTTCTTTCTGGGTGAGTGTGGTGGCACTGATGTGGCCCTGTCTGGAGCTGGATGCTGTTGTTCAATGAGGCTGTGAAGTGCCAAGCAAAGATCTCAGTGTCCAAGGATCTGACAGTTTTTAAAGCCATGTGAATGTTCAACAACCAGCAAAGGGTTGTGTTTCTCTTGATAAAAAACTTCAGAAGTAGCCCAGTGGACAGCTGTAGTGATTGGGATACTATATATTCTTTAAAGGCAGCATGATTCCAGCACTGAAAAGAACTGCAATTTAGCAAGGAAGGGCTCTGCTTTGTCTTACTGTGATGACTACAACCAGTTCCTCAACCACATGTTTCCTGAGACCGGACTGAAGATTAAAATCCTACTTTTAATGTTAACGATCCATATTTAGCTTTTCAGTGACGTTAGATTAAGAAGACTTTGCATATTTGTTGCTTTTTTTTTTTCATAATCTATTTTTCTGCATTTTAGGCCGTGAAATAGAACTGTTCCTTATCCCTTCCTAACCTACTCCAAAAAGCTATTTAAAAGGAATGATACCAGTTTTCCCACTCATCTGTGATGACCCAGGCTTGTGAAGCGTGGTGTGGACAGCAGAGTAAACATCCAGCATGTGAGGGGTGACAGCACCCCTGGGCTTGTTGCCAGGCCATGCATAGTGTGGGGCTTGTCAGCTGAAGAGCCCTGAGAGGCTTTTCAGGCCTAAGTTTACTGTGTGAAAAGAGAAAAAATAAGGTGGACAGATCAAGAGGAGGAGTTGTGCTCTATATAAAGGAATTGCTTGAATGACTGGAGCTTTGCCTTGGGCAGTAGATCTTGTGGGTAAGAGCACTGATAATGCTGTCGTAAATGTCTGCTGCAGACCTCCTGATTAAGAAAGGGGAGCTGATGCTGCTGCCTTTGGGCAGCTGGAGAACGCCTCATGGTCATGGGCTGTAGTACTCTTAACCACTGGCTGGGTGTCTATTGTCCACTCTTATGGAAGGGCCACGCAGCTGGGTACTAGAAATCAGTGCCTTCCAGAACAATTATTGGTGCAGATGATCTATGAACTGACTAGGGGATATGCTCTGCTAGACCTGCTACTCACAAACAAGAACTGGTGGATGATGTAAAGGGTGAGGGCACCTTTAAATTGCTGTATTGCAAATCTTGGTTTTGCAGAGCGTTTGTCTCTAGTTGCATCAGCTTCTGGCATTGATGTTCCATTAAAAGCAAGAGAAATGCTTTTTGGAAGTAAAAAGTGCTGACAAGTTAGTTTTGGTGTTTGGTTTTTTAATTGCAAAGCTGGCACAGCAGTAAGCAGGCACTAACATAAGTTAGCTGGCACTCCTGGTTTTGGAACTAATGTTTTAAAGTGTCTCGGACAGAAACAGAATGTATCTTGTTATTGTGTATAGCTGAATTCTAATTGTTTAGAGCATGGATAATGATGTTCTGGAGTTGTCTGGCTGTGCTGATGAAGGGGCTGTGGAGCAAGGTGATCTCTTACACGGCAGCACCCTGTGTGACTGTTTCCAAGTGATCAATTCAGTCAAGTCAGGAAGTTGCGTGGGGATACTGAAGGTGACTTGTGAGAACCATTGGACCGTTGGTATGGAGCCAGTTCCATTCAGTGGTTGCACACAAGAAAACTTAATGCCTGTGGCAACCAGCCTCTCAACCTCTGTCTTGATGAGCAAAGGGAAGAGCTGGGGGACAGCGGTTGAGTGGCTTGCCTGAAGGTGAAGCAGTCTTGAGCTCTTCTCCATCCCCACCTCCCCTATTAAGGACAAAGAGGGGAAGCCTGGTCATCCTGTCTAAAGTACTGGACCTGTTACCACTGGCTACCAGGCATCAGCACAGGCTTCCTGGGCTTTCAGAAATGTGACTCAAACATGGTGAACAATGCATTGCTGTGTGGAGTCAGATAGTATGATTTCAGCATTGTGTTGCTCATATCTTTTCTCTTTCTTTTGCACCATTTATGTAAAGTATATATTTTTATATGATGCTTCTTTTTTCTGTGCTGAAGTGGAATATTTAATGCACTTTACAGAGAATTACACTGGATTTTAAAGTATTGCGAGGACATAGTTAAGACACTTATTTGACAGTCCTTTTTTTCTCTGTCTTGGTTGACTAAGCTAAGGAATTGGCACCAAGAACATGTTCTGTAAAAAGTTCTAGAGATACATATAGTATACTACAGTTTAGTCTAGCAGTCCTTGTAAAACATTTAATCTTTAAAGGCAGGGCCCCAGCTACTAGGTAAAAATGTTCTAAACATGTTCTCATTGTTTCGGGAGGCAAATTCAAACACACTTCATGAAATTAAATGTTTAGTTCTGCTATGACAGACAGTAGTACTTGTTTAATTTTTGCTGGTGCCAGTCTGTCATGGTTAGGCTGCTGCAATGAAGTGTGTGGCTTAGAGGTCTAAATTCTTTGTTCTCTCCATCCACAATAAAGAGGAAGCCACTGTGAATTAAAGAGCTGTAATTCCATGAAGCATTTCAGTGATGTTGTTGTAAAACCAAGATGTTTTGCATAATAAAATAACCCCAAGTGAGCATTTTATCCTTCTTATGCTTGATTTGAATTTTACAAGGCAGATGGCAAATAATTAAGGTTGCATAACATTACCCATTAAAAGAGCCTTTTTTCATTCTCTTTATAACTTTACTAGATTTAAAGGGTTTGGCTTCTGTTTCCCTTTTGCCAGGTTCTTCCCCTCTGTTTTTAAACTTTATTCAGCAAATGGACCAGTTACTGAAGAATGAGACATGGGAAAGCAGTGGGGATTTTTCTTCTTGAAAAAAATCTTAGTATCAGTCTCAAAGGGACAACGTAAGGCCACTGTGCTTTAAAGAAAAAAATTGAAAGCAGGAACAGTATGAATCTGGTTTTAGAGCTGTGCCTCCTCCTGTCCCTATGAGAAGCCATTTATTTAGCCACATAAAAAGTCACTGTGTGCTCATGCCTGGTAGGGATGCATTGAGCATTTGCATGCTGTATTTCTGTCCAGGTTTTTTTGCTGAACTGAGGCATCAGCCTTTCCTCTCAAATGCTTTGGGCTCATCAGTGTTCGCATGATTTACCATCCCCATGGAATGAGTGAGCACGCTTCTCCCCGGAGCTCCTGAGGCTGAGCGGGACTTTCTTTCCCTGGCTGCTTCCAGTCTCTGCAGGCTGCTTCAGCACCAGGCCCACCGACACCGAGCGCAGAGGCTTGTTCTCCTCCCGTGCTGCCCAGGTACCTGCTGCTGGCTGTGCAGGAAAAGTGATCTGGTGCCCCTAGAGAGAGGTGGGGAGGAGGAGGTGTTTGGGTTGGAAGAGTGTTTGCCAGAAAACTACAAGGGTAAAAAGTAGAAAGGCAGGAGAAGAGAGTCGCAGGTTCAGGAGCAAGAGAAGGAGGTTGAGGCAGTGCCTGAGGAGGTGGGGAGGGGGATGTAGGATCAGGAAAGGAGCAGAGGATGTGCTTTAAAAGGAAAAGGGGAGCAGGAGTGCAGCTGATGGAAAGGAATGGAAAATACTGGCAAAACATGTTCTCCTCATCTAGTGGCAAGGTGCTAAGTCTGCCAAATCAATTTTTGTTATCCCAGAGAGCACAGCATTGAGATTTCCTGCACTAATTTGATTTGTGAGGTAGGGGGTTGTGGTGTGTGAAGTTACCTTTTTTTTTTTTTTTTTTTTTTTAATGCTTGTATGTTTTTAGTTTTAGGTGACTGATACGTATCAGTATGTAATGCAAGCTTTGTGTTAGGTTTTAAGGTTCCAAGTTCAAGCACTGAAAAGTTAGGAAATCTCAGAGTAGAAATTCCCCGTGCAGCTTGGTTTAATATGACCTATGTGTGTACATGCTATCAAATAATTAAGCATGTGATTGTGCTCCTGGAAGAGAACAGCCCTCTCATCAGTAAGGCTAAACCGCTGTGAATGAAGTCAGGCTTTGATCTATTTCAGTAGTACTGAGTTGTGAAGATACAGTTTAATGGAAACTTCATTGCAACTTTTTTTTAGGTCACTGTTTTAAAACCTTCTGGGATTTGAAACAGTTTGTAGTTCAGTTACTAGAAACATGATTCCAAGTACAAAGATTTGTGCAAGTCTTAATATCAAGAATGAGAGGCATTTGTTGCAAAATACTGAGCACTTGAGTGTTTTGGTTTGAAATAACTTGTGTTAGGTTTTTTATTCTTGAATACTTAAAAATTAGCATTAAATAGGTTTCTTTTGTTTATGGCATGACGCGGGCCTTACTCAGATGTTTTAACATTACATTTTCTGTCATGCCATCCTTATAAAACAATTTTAAAAATAGATCTGAAGAACAAGGCAACAAATTTAACACTTTTCCTATTGTTTGTTCTGTCTGTTAAACACAATCCAACCAGCACCATGGTTGATTTTCCCCAGGTAACTAAGGCACCAGGTACAATGACAACAATACTTTTTTTTAACACCTTCTTTGATTTGATGGGTAGACAGACTACCTATGTATATCAGACTAAAAACAATGGGATAAGATAAGATTTGTGTTGCTTCTCTTAGGAAAGTAGACTAAGAAATGTTGGGGTTTATTTGTTATCTATAGCAACCCATTCTTACAGATGTTATTTCTCGAGAAGACTTAATTTTCAGGGGCTGTTAAAACCTGAATACAGCTGCATCCTCTCAGAATGGTTTTGAAATCGTGGAATGTGCTTAAAATAAAAGTTAGTCAGTCAGAGCCAAAAGGTTTCTTTCAAGACTGGCAGGGGCAAAATAGTGAAATTTATGTCTCCACAGGCTAAGAGCTGCAAATTATGGCAGTCAGACAATGCAATCACCAAGCTGGCTAACTAGCAAGTGCTTGGAAAAACAATGGCACCAATGCTTAAGGAACTAGAAGAAGAACCTGCACAGACTTGGGATGATTTTTGCTTTAATGGTGTGTAAAGAGCTGTCATAATACTGGACTTAGGGCACGTGTTTGTGCTGCCAATAGAGTAGTCCATGGCTGTGTCTAAGCGTATTCAACTGCCCACAGAGATTCTATAGAGGAAGAAGTTTTGATTTTTAGAAAAAAAGGTGCAGCAACATGTAAAGATAAGCTCCTCTTTTTAGTGATATGACACTCAGCCTAAGATCCCAGAAAGAATCTGGTCAAAAATACACTTTGGTTTTGCTAGCATACCTGAAGTGGTTAATTATTCGTATAACATGAAGGCCAAAGAGCTCTAGTAACCATTTGGTTGTCTTCATATTAAAGAGACTTTAAAAGTAAATGCTGGTGTTACTTAAAAATTGTATGTGAGCACCTTTCTGTTCAAGTAACGTAACTTTGGCTTTCTAAACACGTATTTATTTATATTGCTTTTCTTCAGTTCTATATGGTGTTGTAATTAGCTATTTGAGTCTGCTGCCCTTATGCCAAGCAATACCTTACCCCTCACAAAGTCTGGTTTCCTGGCAGCAGGATGTGATCCTGCTCTGGCAGGGGGGTTGGACTTGATGATCTTTCGAGGTCCCTTCCAACCTCTAACATTCTGTGATTCTGTGAACTGGTCCCTTAATTGAAAATAGGATTTTCCAGTTTCCCATAATGTTCACTTTAAAAGACAAGTTTTCCAGTAAAAGATGTCTTGAGAATTTAGTTGAACTCTTGGCTAGTGGTAGCTGTGTTTGTCTTATGCCTCCTTAAATATGACAGTACAGTCCGGGCACAGTTTTTATTTTGACAGTGATTGAAGTGATTAAGGATAAGTCATGCAGCAGAAATATATTTTAAGTCAGCGTTTCAGCTTTGTTCCCTGCCCAGCAATGGTAGGAAACATTCCTTTTTCCTTCACTGTTGCTGAATATCTGCATTTTGCACCACATTAAAGGCTTGTTTTAATTAGCTTCCAGCAACAGGAAATATCTTTTATATAAAGAACAGAAGAAGAATTAGAAAATGGTGTGTTGGACTTGCTGTAAGTAGTTACAGCATCCCTTCTAATGAGGTAGAGGCAGACTAGCAGAAAACTGCCGGTTTTCCTCAGGCAAATGTACTCTCGATTAGAGTAATGGCTTGAATGTGCGCATCCAGGAACTGAACTGCTAAATAACAGCATGCAGGCTTTGTAGTTTTAACTGTTTCAGAAATAATTGTCTGCACAGAGTAGGTTACATAAACAAAGCCTGGCTTCTGTGAATCTTCTTGCTGTCTTTCGTTGAGAGGTTGTTGTTGCTATAGCGACTGGCAGTCATTATTCATGTTTCATTTTTCTAAGGCTGGAAGGAGAACTCTGAGGATCTCTGCAAAATCTGTGAGCTGCAGAGCTCTGCCTAGGAAACTCTTCAAGGGTGAAATGGTTACCTGTGTTACTTGCATTGGTCCCACCAACTTGTAGGTAGTGTGGAATTTAACTTGCTATGGAAGAGAAATCCCAGTAGATGTCCCAGGCATAAATCTAAGTGGCCTAATGTGGTGTTGTGTGACGATAATTAGGCACCAGGAGCAGTGTAGTGCTCTGTGTAATGCTTGACTTGGCTTTTCACTCCTGTGTTGGAGTGTGGTGTTGACAAGGCTCTCATGCTTTCAGTACCTCATAGAGCTCGGGGTGCTGAGTCAGGAGATGAAACCCACATGGCAATGAACTTTTTCTTGGTAAACAAGGTTATGGTACTTCATTATTCAAGAAACTGCATCTTGCAGAAATCTCTGCAGCTTCTATAGCCACTTAGAGTCAATTTGTGTGGAGCACTAAATGCCTTAGACTGCTAGTGTTAAACAGTACTACTACTTTTTTTTTTTTCCTGTGTGCTCCCTTTTTGTGCTTTGAAGATCCTTATTTTTACTGATATTTTGGTAAAACATTTGGTAAGATATCACTAAAGGCAGTTGTCAGGGCCTGTGCAGAGCAGTTTCTTTGGGACTAAATCACTTGCAATCTCAAGCCATTTGTCTGTTTTTGCAAATATATTTGTTATTGCTGACTGTAAGATGAAAATAGATGCTAAATCTAGAGACTAGATTGAAATTGTCCTGTTTCTTTTCTTGCAATGTGCCCTCATGTATTCTCTCCCCAATAAGCTAATTCAACAGTTTCTCTTGCAATCCAATTTCCTTCATAGAAGCAAAAGGATGAGACTGAAGATGCTTTCAAGCCATTATGGGATGAAGGCCAGAAGTCCACTTAGTTCAACAGATACAGTGATTGTGAGTTTCATGAAAGCAGAGGAGAGAAAAACTTGGATAATGAAAATCTCTTAAGCTTTATTGTAGGTGTCTTTTAAAAGGAGTGGAAAGTGAGGGAATTGTCCTTCATGTGGCAGGCTAATAACTCAGAATCCAGTGAGAGCAGCTGTGCTGCTGGTAGAAGCTCTGTGGAAGTAAAGTGGTTGGAGGTACTCAGAAGGTCAGGAAGCTGGTGATGTGTTCTAAAAGTAATGCAGTGGAAGAGCTGTGTTGTTGTAGGTCTCAGTTGCATAGTTGCATAAGGTGACAACGCAGAGTAACCTAACTAGAAAGAGAACAGTCCTATTTTTAAACTTTCTTCTTCTTACAAAGTTCATATCACTTCATTTTTGCAATGTTTTATGTCTTTTTTTAAACACTTGCAGCCCTTCTTGTGTGTGGAGGGAAATGCTAGAAGCAGTCTAATATTTATAGTGTGCCTGCAGTTACACACACAGCAGAGGGAGATCATTAAAGTGGAAAAATAAGCTGCTGAAATCTGTCCTTTCTGTAGAATGTCCAGAAAGCCAATACCTGTTTGAATTTGCCCACTATAGAAAAAAGCAGTTCCAAAACCTCACCTTGTTGCCATGATCTAAATCTCACTTGTCAAGAGCAAAACTCAGCAGGCTGAGATGTCAGTTAAGATTACAAGTGTTTGTTCTTACACAGAGGTTACTCAGCCTGCACCTGAATATACTATGTGTATCTGCGGATGTCCTCACATGGCAATAGGGGATCACTCTGTTACTGTAGAAAGGGTTAATTACTTACTTACTTAACAGTTGTGTCCCGCTTTTGACTGACCATTGCCATGGCAGGAGTACCACTGTTACAGGCTTGCTCCCTACTTAAATGTGAAGTCAGTGAGGTGGTAGCTATGAACCCTGGCACACATGGTGTTAAGTCCTGTCAGACTAGTGCAGCCTGAACAAATTTGGGAAGAGTTAAAAGCATCGAGGAAAGCATAGATATGCATTGAGCTCAGTAGGGACCTGACAGCTTGTATGTGTCTGTGGGCTGGCAAGAAGAAAGCACTGTGTCAGTCTGGGAGCTTGTGGGAGTCTCCTATATGTTGTTCATTTTGTGACATTTATTTTAGTTAAAAATACATATTGCATCAAAGGAATGTTGTGTTGGGTTTTTTTTACTTTTTACATCTGGGGGGAGAAATCATTACCTCTCTTGTTGCAAAGCTGAGACCAAAGAGATTGCATTGTTTTTAAAAAGGTTTAGATCTCAAGGTCAAATGGCTTAATAGAGCAAAGTATAGCAAAGTATCCATTTTCCCGTTCTTTCCATCCCCATATTCACTTTACTGCAGTTGCTATCTCTGTTTTTGTAGAACTCAAAGGTTGCCATATGCTTTGATCATTGTGTCCTCTGAATCAAGGATATCAAATAATGAAAACTCAGGTTGCTCTCCCTAGCTCAAGCAATCTGACCTTGGGATCAGTATGATATTGAAAGCAGGCTAGTCCGTGCTTAATTCTCCAGTTCTCAGCAGTAGGTGTAAGCTTCATCATGATTTAGAAATACTCAGAGGAATTACCTCATAGTTTGGAGAAAGCTCACAGGTTGAAGTCCAGAGAAGTTTTTTGATCTAGAAAAGTGCACAGGTGCTCCATTTCACAATCTCGGAGGTGACCTTCCGTGTACAACTACTACAACAATGCACTGACACCAGTCCTGGATGTGGGGATCTGTCTGACATCGTGGTAGCAAACGCAGCCTGCAGCAGTCAGAAATTTGAGGATGAGAGGCAGCCAAGCAGCACCTTGGCTCAAAGTGTTTTGCCCTTGAGCAGCAGAGCCACAAATAACCACAAATAAATCAGTGCAGGTTGCATACTGCCCAGTCTTGGTGTTTGAGGAGCACGTGGCCTAGGACAGGCTGCACAGCACAAAATGCCGAGTGTCCAGAACAGAGGTTGCCCTGCATGACCTCAGGTAGTGGCATTTCAGCTTTTGTTTTAGTCATGTGTAATTAAAAAGCTTCCATTCATGTGTCTCATCTGTGTCTGGCCAAGCTTGCCAGCCAGATACAGCTTCTTGCAGTTTCTGGTCAGCTGCAGAACTAGCTTCACAGCACAGGCTTTATCAGCGGATAACAGGGACCTTTTCTCTAGTGGTTCTTTTATGTTAGTATTGTTGTTTCATACTGCAGTATGGTGATGCAGTATAATTATCCAGAGGAAATAATGTGCCAGCTTTTTTTCATAGCCGCTGTTTCAGTTACCGTGTTTCTTTTATCATCTTTAAGAGACACTGAGCTGCATAAGGGCTCTCCCTCCAAAGGCACTCAGTCTGGTGTGCTCTCCTACGTTATTTAATATTTTAGGATGCCATGCTTTTTAAAGCCAACATAGTCAGCCAAAAGTAATCTTTTATAAAGATGCATCTCCCAGTAGAGCAGTTACACAATTTTAATAAAAAAAAAAAGAAAGTCCCTTTGCCTGTAGTAATTTGCGTCATCCAGTTCTGTGTCTGTGAATTGTTTCTAAAGAAACCTATTTATGCTTGTTTTTAATGTTTTACAGTTTAGTGCTGAATTAGCAGTGACAGTTTTAAATAATCTGTTTTTCTTTCTAGTCTAGAATATGAGAAAAACAGTGACAACTCTTATGTTATTCCATGAGTAGTAAACCCTAATGTGATAAGCTTTCATTTCTACTTATCTCAGAGATGAAGAACATTAGTAACAGTGCTTTGTATGGCATCTCTGATGGTAGACTTCTGTGATTAGTGCCAGAGCAAAAAGAACTGGGATGGTCACTGCAGCTTGGTGTCTTGATTTATTTGTATTTGCAAACCAGACCTTTAAGTTCCCCAGTATTGGAAGTATGAAAAGATGTACTTCAGTGACAAGCTTCTAATAATTGAAAATATTTTAATGTAAAACTAATTCATAGGTGTGTTTAAGGCATGAACTTTGCTTTGCTTGACTATTTCGGTGAGCAGAAATTAAATATAGGTATTCTGTCACTTTTTGAGTCAAACCTCTAACTTTCAAATGTTCTCCGTAAGTACCACTTTAAAAAAATAGACACTTTCCATTTGTTGATGATGGAAATTTCAAAAAGTTTACAATTGCAAAGACTTGTAGTGTGTGTACTAAAAATAGTGACCTGGTCTATAGTCTGCAAGTACTCTTTGCTTCACACTAGTTCCCTCAACAGTTCTTTTGACCTACTTCCCTTAAAAAGAGAATCTAAGTGTTAACATCTAACCAAAATTAGGCACATCTCATTATCCTTTTAAAATGGAAGTCTAGATTGTAGTTTTAAATCAGTGGAGTGCATTAGATTTAAGCATTTTAGAGAATTCACACACATAGTTCTTACAACCTCACTGCTCTAGTAATGGACAGAACATTGTAAACTGTGTTGTTATTTAGAACATTTTGATACAAAACTCTTTTGATTTGAGCTCTAATGGTATAACCATACCTGTTCTGGTAACAGTTTTCTGAAGCACATAAATTAAGAAACCTGAGGATGTTGGTTTTGATGTGTTTCTGTTTTTCTTCTGAAGTGATAGCTTTCTTAGGGAAATGTTTCTAGTGTTTCTTTATGAACCATCTAAACCAGGGCTTTTAAGAGGGCTTGGGGTTTTTTGGCAGTAAGTGTGCAGAGTGTAGACTTTCGAACGTTATGTTTCAGCTCTATCCTTATCTGTATGTTCTTCCCCAGAGGATTAACCAGAAAGAAAGCCAATGCACCATCAGTGTCTTGGTGCCTTCCCTAGAAAGCTCATGTCTTGTGACCAGGCTTCTGTGAAATACATGTTAATGTCATGCAGGGCTCCCTTCCTATCAGAATCCTCCGATTCTCTCCTTAGAACCTCCTGCATCCTATTGCTCACTCCTTCCATC
>JAVSBS010024856.1:0-23206 GCA_033124195.1 Coracias cyanogaster | reverse complement strand
TTCAAAAAAAAAAAAACGGGGGGGGTGGGGTAAGGGGGAAAAAAGAAAAGAAAAAAGGACTTGACTTGACTGTGCGGGTCAGTATTATTTGTTCCAGTGGGTCCTGGGCCCCCCAGGCATGTTGGGCAGCTCCAGCATCCCTGTGGGGCTCAGGGCAGGGGCAGAGGTGGGGGGCAGCCAGGCGTCAGCTGCGCCAGGGCGGATGGAGCCCTGCTTGGGGCTCGGCCGCTCTCGTGCGTTCTTGGGCACAGATATTGGGGTGAAAAGGAGGGGGAAAAAAAATGTATTTTGTTTCTTTTCCGTTCTGCAGATCACTGTGAAATCCTGCCCGCCCCAGCCCCACTCCGGCCGCCCTCGCCCCGGCAGCCCTGCCAAAGAAACCGTGCCGGCCGGGGGACGTGTGGCTTGTCCCCGAGGGGGACATGCCAAGTGCCCTGGAGCAGGTCGTGCCACGTGCCCCGCAGCGGGATGTGCCATGTGTCCCCACACGGGACGTGGAGCGGGAGGTGCCACACGTCCCCAGAAGGAACGTACCAGGTTCCCAGGCCCATCCCTCGGGGCTGCCGGCTGGCTTGGCGAGGGGAGCTGCTCCTTGGGCGCTGCTGAGGTCCTGGCTAGGGACACCCAGCGCTGGGGGGGCAGGAGGTGGCCCTGCAGTGGGACAGCCCAGGATGCTGGGGCTCCCACTGGGTGTGTCATCCCCCCAGCCACAACGCTGGTTGCCGAGGAGGCAGTGAGCTGCTGCTCAGCGCTGGCACCCCACTGCACCCCACCGCCCCAGCCAGGAGAGGTGCTGCGGGGCTGTGGGGGCCCAATGGGTACAGGGTGCCCAGCCGTGACACCTGAGGGTGCTGCAGTGCAGGGGGAGGCTGTACCCACCACCCATGCCCCTCACTGCTCCCAGCAGCGCCAGGGGCCCCTGCCCAGGCAACCAGCCCTGGGAACCCCCACTCCCCCAGGGAACCCCACTCAGAGCCACCCCATCAGCCGGAGCCGGGGGAGGCCCCTCTGCAGGGCCACCCCAGGGAGGGGCTGGAGAGGGCAGCAGGCACTAATTAGTGCTGGGGTTAATTAATGGTCATTCTGCTTGTAGCTTTTTCAGTGTGTGTTTGGTTACTGTCTCTGGGAACCGTGTTTGAACAGATGGCTCTGTGTTACCGGGAGTGTGTGTACTTCTGTAGTCTAGTTAGGTGCTCTGCCAGAAAAACCACCACTATACATACCTATAAATATATACATATATAGTCTATTTTAAGTTAAAAACCAATGAGACAAAGGGGTGGTGTGGCCCGGGCCTCCCATCCCACCGGGGTCACGTCCTGCCCTATCCCCACCTGAAAGCTTCTCTCTGCTCATTCAAAGGCGTTGGGTTTTTAATTGATTTTCTTTCATTTATTTTTCATTTCTTTGGGTTTTATTTGGTTTGTCGGTTTTTTGGGTTGTTTTTTTTTTTTGTACAGAAGAGTTGGAAAACTTCAAAAACCAACAAAAAGACAATTTGTAAGATATCGTGTGTGTGACTCCTTGTAAAATATTTTCAAATGGTTTATTACAGAGACTCAGTTATTAAATAATGTTCATATTTTCACTTCACAGGCAGTGGCTGCATCATTGCCCGGGTGCGTGGGCAGGGCTGGGGGGGGGGGACAGCACGGGGCAGGTGGCAGGCAGGACGTCGGGGTGCTCCCACCAGCTGGGCTGCTGCCCTCACACCTGCCTGCATCTCTGCTGTGAGGCTGGTGGGCAGGGATGCAGGCAGGGGCGCGGGCAGGGATGCAGGCAGGGGTGCAGGCAGGGGTATGGACAGGGGCCACAGGCAGGGGTGCAGGCAGGGGCACGGACAGTCAGGGGCACAGGCAGGGTCGCAGGCAGGGGCAGGGGCAGGGGCACGGGCAGAGCTGCGAGTTCACAAACACCCGCAGGCTGCACAGGGCGAGCTGTGGGACAGCCAGAGATCAGCCCCCCTGCCCTGCCCTGCCCTGCCCTGCCCTGCCCTCCTGGGCTCCCCGCTCTCGCCGTGTCCCCTCAGGCCTGCGCTCCCCCTTCCCCACACCCCCAAGTCCCCGGCGCCACCTCCCCGCGCCGTGCCGGAGTCCTCCCGTCCCTGTGAGCCCACGCGCGTCCGCGTCTCCGCGCCTGGCCAGCGCCGCCCACGTGACCGGACTACGCCTCCCAGCGTGCCTCGCACGGGGCGCGGCCCCGCCCCCGAGGCGCCAGCCCCGCCCCGCGCCGCGCGTGCGCAGAGCCGCTGTTTGTCCGCGCCCGGCCCGGCCTGCGGCGGCGGCGGTCGGAGGGGCCGCGGCCTGCGCCGGGGCTGAGCGGGGCCCGACCCGCGGGGGTAGGCGGCCCCGGCGGGCGGGTGGGCGCTGGGGCAGCCCCGTCCCGCCGGTGGGCCCGAAGATGCGGCGGTACCTGCCGGTGGCCCGGCAGCACTTCCTGGCGGCGCTGGCCGGCACCAGCGTGGTGGTGAAGTCGCTGAGCGCCGCCGTCCTCCTCCTCTACCTGCTCTCCTTCGGCCTGGACACGGCCTACGGCCTGGGCGTGACCCCCGGTTACCTCCTGCCCCCCAACTTCTGGGTGTGGACGCTGCTGACGCACGGGCTGGTGGAGGAGCGGGCCTGGGGCCTGGCCGCCAGCCTGGCCACGCTGGGGGCGGCCGGGCGGCTGCTGGAGCCCCTCTGGGGAGCCCTGGAGCTGCTGGTCTTCTTCGCGGTGGTGAACGTCTCGGTGGGGCTCCTGGGGGCCCTCGCCTACTTCCTCACCTACGTGGCCTCCTTCCACCTCGCCTACCTGTTCGCCGTCCGCATCCACGGCGGGCTGGGCTTCCTCGGGGGAGTCTTGGTGGCCCTCAAGCAGACGATGGGGGACAGCACCGTGCTGAAGGTGCCCCAAGTCAGAATGAAGGCTGTCCCCATGCTCCTGCTCCTTCTCCTGGCTCTGCTGCGGCTCGCTGCCCTCATCGAGAGCAATGTACTGGCCTCATACGGCTTCGGGCTCCTCTCCAGTTGGGTCTATCTCCGTTTCTACCAGCGGCACAGTAGAGGCCGCGGAGACATGTCCGACCACTTCGCCTTTGCCACTTTCTTCCCCGAGATCCTGCAGCCTGTGGTGGGTCTGGTGGCCAACCTGGTCCACAGCATCCTGGTGAAGGTGAAGGTCTGCCGCAAGACCGTCAAACGCTACGATGTGGGCGCCCCATCGTCCATCACCATCAGCCTGCCCGGGACAGACCCCCAGGATGCTGAGAGGAGAAGGTACTGCTTGTCCTGCTTCTGTGGGAATCATGTTCATGGGCAGCGAGCATTGGGTTTAAATTCCAAATGAGGAGTGGGGAGTTTTGGGGGCAGGGTGCTAAGAGGGGCCTGCTGGGGGCTGCCCTCACTGCCACCGAGGTGGTGGGGAGCGTTTCAGGGGGCTGGTGGGACATTGTACTGCTCCTCCAAAGGTGGAGCAGCTGTGGAAGTGCAGGGGAGGAGTCAGGAGATCCTGGGGAAGGGGCAGGCAGGGTTTGGGGCCCCTGCAGGAGGAAGGGGGATGGTAGCTGCCCGGGGAGGTGCCAGCCCCCTGCTCATGGCAGCCTTGCACCCATCATCCTGGTGCGGGGAAAGGTGGTGAGTCAGCCCCACACCCTGGCCCTTCTGCACGCCTGGTGCTGGCCTTCCTGACTCCCAGCAGGAAGGTTTGGACAAGGTGTTGGTGCTCCGCTTTCCCTTGCCCTGTTTTACGCCCTTCTTCCCCCGTTCCTGGAGCAGGCTGTGTGCCGTTTGACAGCGTCTGAGCGCACCACGTGGCACGAAAACCTGGTACACATAGCCTGGGACCATGAGTGGGCTTCTGTGGGGCAGTCCCAGATGCTCCAGGTCATCTCCAGTGCTGCTGAATCCAGCTTCTCTGGCTGGGCAGAAGCCTGGGACAAGGGATGGGCTTGCACACTGCCCATGGGGCAGAGCTGTTAACCCCTGCCCTGGCCTTTAGACCCAGGGTTAACCCACCTGCCTGCCTTTGCCCACAGGCAGCTGGCCCTGAAGGCCCTGAACGAGCGGCTGAAGCGCGTGGAGGACCAGTCGGCCTGGCCTAGCATGGAGGATGACGAGGAGGAGGCGGCAGCAGCAGCGAAGGCTGACAGCCCGCTACTCTCTGACGCCGGCACGGCTGGGAAGGGCGCTGGTCAGGAGTCCAACCTCATCACCTTCCAGGATGCCCCGTCCCAGCTGTGACCGGCCGACACACCGCCCCCCTTCCCCACCCTGTCTCCTTCGGAGAGCTGCTAACCCCCCTCATGTTGCCCCCCATGGCCGAGACCCTCGGCACAGAGCGGGGACTCCTGCGGCAGAGGCAGGGGGGCTACCTCATTCCAATGCTTCATTGCCGCTCGCGGCCAGCGCTGGGCACCCAGGACAATGCCGCTGCTGCCACCGCAAGAATGGGGGTTCCTCAAGCTGCTCCCCTCAGCGTAGGGCAGGCCGTGGACGTCAGCACCAGCAGCAGGGGCTGTTCCGGGAGAGGGATGTTGGGCTGACCCCTGCCCCGAGGCCATTGTGCTTGCCCACGCAGGAGCCAAGTCAGCAGCGCTTCCTCGCTTCTCCTTTGCACCGGAGGTTGGCCAGAGCACTCAACACTTACTTCCTCCTTTGTGAAGGTATTTGTGTCCCTCACTGAGCGAACGGGCAGACTGGCAGGGTTCTTTTTGAATCCCTTTCCCATGGGGAGCCTCCCCCTGCCCTGGCAGGAGCTTGGCGTGACCAGTGAGAGGTTTGCCAAGTAGGAGGATGGGCCACTGGGCAGGAGGGGGCCACCCAGCCCCTCTTGGCACTGCCAGCTCATGGCTCTGTACAGAGGGGGTGTTCTCTCCACCTTCCTCTCCCGCCCCCAAAGCCATCCCTGCCAGGAGGGTGCCCTTGGCCACTCCCCGGCTAATCCGTTTGTCAGATTACACTAGAAGTTGGAATTAATTTTTACAGCGGGGCTCTCGCTGCTTCCTCTGGCAGCAAGTTTTCTTTCCTGCAGGTAGAATATGGGCTCCCCCTTCTCTTTCCCTCTGTGTTGATGAGCTTTTTTTTTTTTTTTTTTTTTTTTTTTTTGTCTTCTCTTGATGGAGAGGATGCTCCCTGCAACAGCCTCCTCGCAACTTCTCATCCCCCGGGTACCCCCCCAGTCTGGGATGTGGGTCAATGGTGTCGTGATTATTTTTTTAAAGGACCACACGAGAAGGTTTTGTCAACCGGGAAAAACACAGATGTTTCGATATCAATAAAGAGTTCTTTGAAAAAGTCGGCTCCTACAGCAGAACGCAGGCAGGGTCGGGGGGCAGGCACTGTCCTCAGGGGGGTTCTTGTGGAGGAGCCTGGGGAGGGGGTTTCTTCCCGGGTGCTCCGAGCAGGTTGGGAGAGACCCTTTGCAAGCAGGAGTAGGGGGGAAATCTGCAAGGGGGAAAGTCTGCCTGCACCCCAAAAACCCCTCCGCTGGGCAGTAAAGAAGACTTGTTGCACTGTAGCTGCCTGAAATTTTTATTGAATAAAAGCTCTGCATACAGAGGAATTTCCCAGCCTGGGAGCCGCTCCCAACAATGCCGAGAGCAGGATATGTGCCGAGGAGGAGCTGCTGTGGCAGACGGAGCCTCGCAGCACCTGGCTGCCCTGATGGCGGCCAGGCTGGAAGGAAGGCCGTTGTGGCGAGAGGCAAGGAGGTTCCTTCCTGCCTTCCTAAGGGCTGTTTCACAGGCTGGCTTGAGAGCTCATCTCCCAGGCCTGCACTGAGCCTGGCTCTCCTTGTGCTTGCACTGTTCCCTCTGCCCCTCACAGGGACAAAACAGGCCTTTGCAGGCTGCCTGTTTGCAGCCCAGCTCAGTAATTTGGTTTGTACAATGAACCCCCATCTCCTGCCAGGCTGAAGCTTTGCTGTCCCAGCCTGCGGGGACGATTTGTGCGTGGTAATGGGTGCCCAGATCCACAGCAGTTGGGTAGGGCTGACTGCACAGGTCCCAGCTGTGCCATGGGGACAAATGTGTCACAGACCCATTGCATCTGCCTTGGGTGTTGCCACCCTGCTTCAGCCCTCCCGTGGCTGAAGCCCCTGTGGCTTTACTGGCCAAGCTGCCTTCACGGCAGGAGAGGCAGTGCAGTGCCTGCTGCAGCCTCATGGGCAAGCAGGGACAGCCTACCCTCCTCACCAGGAACATGACAGCTCTTGTCCTGCCTGCTCTAAAGCAGCCTTGGATGGTAAAAGAAGGGAAAAGGAGCAGGAATCCTGAGTGAATCCTCCAGTTCCCAGTACTGAGCACCAAGCTGCCACAGGGACCAGCAGCTTTACCTGTGCTGGGAAATGACCCCACCAAGGCAGGCATGAGATGGGCAGCTCCTGCCTGCTCGGTGTCACGCCCATCATAGCTGCTCCCCAGGGACAAGACACTACGGACAATCCAGGACTAACGAGAGACGAGTAGGTAGAAATCAAGTTCTGAGGAAACCGCAGGCGAGCAGGGAAGCCCTGGCCTCACTGGCTGAGATCTGCACCAGGCCCTCAGTGCTGGCTCCGCTTGCGGTACAGGTAAGCATTGCTCACCTGGTTCATTATAACCAGGCTGGTGAGAAGGGGACACAGCATGGCGAGGTACCAGGAGACGCTGGTCACTGAGGCGGTGAACCACAGCGAGCACATGCCCAGCATCAGGCTGGCACAGCCCAGCAGGTAGCCCACCAGCCCCGAAGTTGCATGGTACACCTTGAGCTTGGCCAGCGTCCAGTTCTTCATCAGCTTGGGGTAGAGCAGGAGCACGCCCCCCGCGCACTGCCCGCTGGCGTACAGCACTGTCAGCAGCCCCGTCAGGCCATGCCAGGTGACAAAGTGGGCTTTGCCGTTCAGGTGCTTGTTGTAGGTGATGATGCCCAGCCCCAGGAGGGCACAGAGGAGAGCGAGCAGCTGGAGAGCCCAATGCACCCGCACCTTGACTTTGCGGGAGAAGGAGCGGAGCAGCGAGGTCTCCGGGGAGAATATCAGCAGGGCTTCGGTCATCAGGAATGAGAACTGGGAAACAGAGGGCAGGGGGATTGGCACCGGCTGCCCCGCCCCTCTGCCGCGGCTGAGGCAGGACCGGCAGTGTGTCCGCATCTCCCGGGACTCAGCCTCCCACCACCCACGGCAAGCAGAGGGGCCTTATCCTCCGCGCCGGGCGCTCTCTGCCAGCAGGGCCCCTTCCTCTGTCCGAGGGAGGTGCCCGTGGCAGGGGGGCAGTACGGAGAGGCGGCCGGTAACCGGGGCGGCGGGACTTACCGCGAGGGCCATGAGCAGCGGGTGCCAGGAGAAGAGGCCTGCAAGAGAAGGGCAGGTGCTGAGGTGAGCTGAGGAGAGGCCTGGCCCCGGCCCGCCCGCGCCCTCCCCCCGCGCCCGCCCCGGCACTCACTGGATCCGGGCCGCGCCAGCACGGCCACGGCGGTGGGGAAGCCCAGCGCCACGAGGTGGGCGGCAGCGCCGGCGGCGGCGCGCAGGGAGCGGTACAGCCGGGACTCGGTCTCCGCCGTCAGGGCCATCGCGGCAGGTGGGGGGGGAACCACCGCCGCCGAGATGGGCGGGCCGCGACGCGGCCCCTGATTGGGCGAGGTGGAATGTCCGTCCGCGCTAGGCCCCGCCTTCTCCGAGCCGCGTGGCCGCTGAATGGGTGGGCGGAGCTGTCGCTCAGGCTGAGAGCCCGCCTCCGCCGGCGCGGCCATATGACGCACTACGGTGGCCGACAGGGGCTGGAGCGCATGCGCGGCGAGCTCCGTCGCCACCGCCCCGCGGCGTAGCGGGGCCCTTCCCGGGGCCGCCATGGGCGGCAGGATCGAGTGCGTCTTCTTCAGCGAGTTCCACCCCACGCTGGGGCCCAAGATCACCTACCAGGTGCGGGGGAAGCCTGGGCGGCCGGGACCCGGGAGCACTTGCCCGGGGAGGGTTGGGCGCAGGGGCGCCCATAGGGGAGGAGGCCGGGCGCGGCGCTGGGCCGGGGCTCGGCTGGAGCGGAGCCTCCTGTGCCGCTGCAGGTGCCGGAGGACTTCATCTCTCGGGAGCTCTTTGACACCATCCAGGTGTACGTCATCACGAAGCCCGAGCTGCAGAACAAGCTGATCACCGTGTGAGTGTTGGCCGTTCCCCGGGGGGCGGGGATCCGCTGTCCTCGCCGCGGCCGGCGGGAGAGGACAGCTCGGTGATGGAACGGGGCCCGCTGCCAGCCCTGGCCTCACAGGAGGTTCTGGCCCCGTGGTCAGCAGGCTCGCTACAGCACCCGCAGCCAGCCGTGCGGGGTGGTTGGGTGTTGCCGATTCTGGGGGTGGCTGGTGCTGCATGTGGTCCTCTGTCAGCCTCAAATCCGGGAGAGTCAAGCAAGTCTTGAGAGCTGTGCTGGGTTTGAAAGGAGGCTGTTCCCTTCTCTCATGGTTGAGTCTTTTTTGCTCCCCTTCTTCAAGCTGTGTTTTGCACTCTGCGTGTTTGGAGATTAGATGTCGTTTTTCCTGGAAAGCAGAGAAGCCCCCACCTCCAGAGCCAACAGGGATCTAGCCTTGTACGGGGCCCAGGCCTCGGTGAGGGCATAGGTGCAGGTTGTATGTGTCTTCCCACAGGACGGCCATGGAGAAAAAGCTGATTGGCTGCCCTGTGTGTATCGAGCACAAGAAGTACAGCCGAAACGCTCTGCTCTTCAACCTGGGCTTTGTGTGTGATGCCCGAGCCAAGGCCTGTGCGCTGGAGCCTATAGTGAAGAAGCTGGCTGGCTACCTCACCACCCTTGAGGTGAGGCCTAAGCCAGTGTGATCAGAGCTCCACAGATTCACTGCTGTCCTGGTGTACCTTGTGGGTCACTGGCATTGCAGGGGCCAGGTTTACAGCGAGGAGGGAATCGTGCTGGTTTTACCTAGACATTGCTTGAAGTTTAAGGGAGGACGGGATCCAAGATGTGTGGTTCTTACACCTGATAATCCTGTGGGGAGGAAGTGACTCGATTTCCTGCTCTCCTAGCTGGAAAGTGGCTTCATCTCCAATGAGGAGAGTAAACAGAAGCTGGTTCCTATCATGACGATCCTACTGGAGGAGCTGAACGCTAAGGGAAAGTGCACCCTGCCCATAGGTATGGCAGCCACACCAGCCTGGGAGTGAGGGCAAGGGCAAGGTGGTGCTGGGAGGCAGTTGGGCCAGCCCCTGCTCAGGTGGGGACCCTCATCCCTGCTTGTCTGCACTTGTTGCTGGGGGACATATGAGCCAGCCTTGCCCTGATTGGCTCAAACAGCTGAGAGTAATGAGGCTGTGGGCTGCAAGCACCTTCTTCTGTGTGGGCTGGTGTCCTGGGGCTGAGGGTCACAAGCTCCTGAGGGAGCAGAGGTTTCTGTAGGGACTGAGTACTCCCTTTTCCCTGGCCAGATGAGTCAAACACCATCCACTTGAAGGTGATTGAGCAGCGCCCAGACCCCCCCATTGTGCAGGAGTACGATGTCCCTGTCTTCACCCAAGACAAGGATGACTTCTTCAACTCCCAGTGGGATCTCACCACACAGCAGGTCCGTGTGCTTGAGTGGGAGCATTGTGCTTTGAGTGGGATCTGCCTTCAGCCTGCCCAGGGGCAGAGGGAAGTTGGGCTGTCCCACAGATCATCATGTTAATGAGTGTGGTTTGGTGGTCCCCTTGTCTTTGAGGCTGGGCCTGTGAGGAACCCATTCACTCAACATGAGGATAAAATGCTGCTGGGGATGGATCCCACCTGTCCCTGTGTGCTCCCAGACATGGGGGAGTTTCTTGGGCTTCAGGGTGATGCCTTGGGTCTTTCTGCTCTCTCCCCTCTTAGCTCTTGCTTCTTCACCTCCTAGATCCTGCCCTACATTGATGGCTTTCGGCACGTCCAGAAGATTTCCGCAGAAGCTGACGTGGAGCTGAACTTGGTGCGCATTGCTGTGCAAAACCTGCTGTGAGTGCATGGAGGGGGGCCCTGGCCAGCCCATGGGAGGGGAGGTGCTGGGTGCTGGCAGATAGGGTCTCATGTTTCCATCTCTCTCTGCAGGTACTATGGGGTTGTCACGCTTGTCTCCATACTTCAGGTGGGTCGGGCCATGGAGTGTGGGGCCACAAGCAAGACTTGGGCAGCGGCTGCACCACTGGAGTGGCCGTGTAGGAAGGGCAATGGGGTTCAGAACAGGGCAGGTCTGTCTCAGAGCTGTGGCTGAGCAGATCCGGTTTTCCCTTGCTCCCCAGTATTCCAATGTCTACTGCACCACACCAAAGGTCCAGGATCTGGTGGATGACAAGTGTCTCCAGGAAGAGTGTCTGTCCTACGTCACCAAACAAGGTAGGGTGACCCCATACAAACAAGGTATACTGGGCTGCTGGCAGAGGCAGGGGGAGAGGGCAGCTGACTGCTGACTTGTCCCCGCAGGGCACAAGCGAGCCAGCCTCAGGGATGTCTTCCAGCTGTACTGCGGGCTGAGCCCAGGCACGACGGTGCGAGACCTCATCTCCCGCTACACCCTGCAGCTCCAGAGGGTGGATGAGAGGTTGGAGCCAGCACCCTCCTACTTGGTCCCCGTGGGCAGCAGTGACACTGTGGGTGGCAGGGCAAGTATGAGGGAGCAAGGAGGGAATACCCAACCCCTGCATCTGTAGGTGGGGAAACAGAATCAGAATCATTCAGGCTGGAAAAAACCCCTAAGATCATCAAATCCAACCGTTAGCACTACCAAGTCCACCGCTAAACCACGTCCTTCAGCACCATATCTACACATCTTTTCAATCCACCCACGGCTGGGGACTCTATCACTTCTGTGGGCAGCCTGTTCCTGTGCTTGATCAGGAAAGGAAAAACATGAGACTACTAGATTGGGAGGACAGAGACGGACTGGTACAGACAAAGGAGATTGGAACAACGAAGGGTGAAGGCTTGTAACAACCCATTTCCCCACAGCAATGTGGCATGGTGGAATCAGAAGGAATGGGAGGAGCTGGGGCTTTTGACACCCCGGTGTTGTGGTCCCAGTCTCTTCCCTCCTTGTCCTCAGGAGGCTTATCCAGTTCGGTTTGATGAAGGGCCTTATCCGGCGGCTCCAGAAATACCCTGTCAAGGTCGCCCGGGATGAGCGGAACCACCCAGCCCGGCTGTACACGGGCTGCCACAGCTACGATGAGATCTGCTGCAAGACTGGTGAGGATCCGGGCTCCTCCGCGCAGGTCGGGGGGCTGGTGGGAGGCAGGTGGCTGGACCACGCGCTGGTTTCAGGGTCTCCCTCGACCCTTTGGGAGCTTGCAGACTGCGGGGAGACGGAGCTCTGGGCCAGGTTCTGCGCTGAGCTGGGCTGCCAAGCCCGTGCTGCCAGGAGGAGGAGTGGGGGGCACCTGGGCAGCCCCCCGACACCGCTGCCGGGCACCCCGCTGACACCCCACTGCCTTCCCTCCTCCCCAGGCATGAGTTACAAGGAGCTGGATGAGCGCCTGGAGAACGACCCCAACATCATTGTGTGCTGGAAGTGACGGCGGGGCTGCCAGCCGGGGCCCGCGGCGCCTCCCGTGTGTCCCCCGGCGCGTCCGTCCTGTTCGTGTTCCCGGGGCGCCCCGCCGCTCCTCCGCGCCGCCAGGGGGCGGCAGAGGCTCCTCGGCGCTCCCGGTGTCCCGCTGAGACTCCGCGCCGCCAGGGGGCGGTGTCGGCGCCCGCCTCCCGTTGCCATAGCGACGCTGACGCCGCCATGGCCGCCGGCGGGCCGGCGCCGCTGCTGCCCGCCGAGGCCGAGGCGTTGGTGCGGGCGCTGCAGGGCGTCGAGCTGCGGGACACCGGCGGGCAGGGGTGCGGGGGGACACGGCTGTGTCGGGGACCGGGTCTGGAGGGGGAGGGTCCCGGTTCTGGGGCGTCCCTGGAGGGTCTAGGGGTGGGGGAGCACAAAGAAAGGGCTCTAGATATGGGGTGTCTCTGCTGGGGCTCCTCCGTTTTGGGAGCACCCTGGTTTTGGGAGCTCCCCAGAGGGTCTGGGTGGGGATAAGGAGTTCCCAGAGGGGGGTTTTGTTTTTGAGGAGACCCCAGAGAGCCATGGTGGAGTGAGGGGAGAGGCGGGGCCCCCGTTCTGGAGCCTTCCTGGAAGGACTGGGAAGAGAGGAGGGCCTGGGGACGGGGAGAGTAAGGTAGGATCCTAGATCTGGGATGTCCCCTGAGGGGCTGTGTGGGTAGGGGTAACAGAGGAGGACCTCCAGTTTTGGGGTGTCTCCAGTGAGGGTGTCTCACAGTGGGTGTTGCTGTGGTCAGGCAGAAGAGCACTGGGGTTGGAGCTGCTGCCCCAGGGACTGGCAGGCTCAGGGGACAGTGTGGGATTCAGGGGTGCCAGGAGCACATATCCCTGCATGAAAGACCTTCTCTAGGAGTGCAGCGGAGTCCCAGTGCCAGTCTCTGGCACTGACGTCCTTGCTGGCTGCCCTGCAGATGGCTTCGACAGCACGAGTGCGTGGAGAAGCTCAACATGCATGCCATCCTGAGTGCTTCTGCAGGCCAGGAGCAGCTCCTCACCAAGCTGCTGGTCACCTACAGCAAGGTGAGCCTCCTTGGGCGTTGTAGTGATCCCCACACTGGGGCTTCAGCATTGAGCTGAGATTGTCTTGTGGACAATGTGCAATTTTGGAATAAAATAGTGAAAAATCTGTTGTATCCCGGGAAAATGTGTTTGATGGTTTGCCAGTTTTACCTTTTCAAAAAATTAAAGGTCAAGCTGTGGTATTTCTACTTGCTGGTCTCTGGTTCCTCTCTTGGAGACCATTTTGGTCTCTGTTGTGTACTGGCTCCTCTGGTTGTGGATCTCTGCCCGGTATCCCAGCCCCAGAATGTGCTGGGCCACACTGGGATGTGTGGTGTCATGGATTTGCCCAGCTCCTCAGGGTCATCTTTCCCCTTTTCAACCCTAGAGGCTCTCTTTCCACTGGTCTGTTGAAGAGCTGTTGATTTCTGAGCTGTGTGAATATAAAGACAGTGTGCCCCAAGGCCACCCTCCTCCACGGGATGACCCCAAAGTCTGTGTGGCTGAGCATTAGCAATCAAACTGGTTTCCCCCACAGCACTGCTCTGAAAGGCTTCATTTGCCCCATCCTGTCCCTGTCTAGATTCCCATTCTCATTGAGGAGCTGATCTCTGTGGAGATCTGGAAGCACAAGATCTTTCCTGTGCTGTGCCGGCTGGAGGACTTCAAGCCAAGAAGCACCTTCCCCATCTATGTGGTGGTGAGTAGAGGGGACAGTGGGAACAAGCCTGGAAACCAGGCAGGTGGTACTACGCTTAAAAATAAATCTCACTCTGAAGATCTCAGAGCTGGGGTTTTACATCTTACTGGGCTGAGAAGCTGCAGGGGACTGTGTGATGCAGGCAGAAGTGCCTGGTTTCCTAAAGCTGTGAGCAACAAGTCCATGTCCTTGGCCCCAGGAGGGGCAGGGACCTGTTCCCCAGGGAGCTCGGCTCTGTGGAGTGCTGTGCTCCTGCCTAATCCTGCATAGGGGCTTGCTGGAGCTGCTGGATGCAGCAAAAGCCACTCATGGAGGTGGATGTGCTACCCTCACTCCCAGGCAGCAACACCCCTGGGGTATCTCCCCACCTCTGAGCACAGTTTTTCTCTGGCACCTCCAACCAGATAGCTCTCCAAGGTTACATGCCTCTGGGTTAAGAAAAATGTAGCTTTTTCTCAGCAGGTTTGTGGGAGCAGCAGACCTTTGGGCCCTTCTTGGCAAGGGAGCGATTCTGGGAGCTGGGCTTCCTGTGGAGGAATGTAGCCCTTGACCTAAGGAAGACCTACCTGCAGCTTGGGAATTTCAGTCCATTTTCAGTCCAGGGCAACAGCTTGCTGGGGCAAGGTGGTATCTTCTCTGGGCAGCTGTTTCTCCGCGGCCTTGCCTCAAGGCAGTTGTCTCGTGGTTTCCAGTCTCGGGACAAGGCTGCCCGCCCCAGTCCCAGGACGCTGAGAGCAGCGCAGCCGTGCAGAGCACTGTCCCATCTTGGTCAGTGGCTCCGTGCCGGGGGCTGCAGCTAGCCAGAGGGCTGTGGTTGTACTGCCACTGGGGTGCAGAGACAGAGCCCTGAAGAGCCCTGCCTGCACAGAAGCGTGGTTCTCTACCAGCGTGTTACAGTGTCAGGGGCATGTTAAAATAAATATTACTATGAACTGGAGTTCTTTTAGAGATTACATTGCTTGTATTTGGCTCTTGGACTTGTGTTTGGCCACAACGACATAAGCAGCTTCTTAGAAGAGCCTTTTTCCCCATCCTGTTGCCCATGTCCTCGGTGCTGGTGACTGCTCCACTGTTAGCTCACTCTTGCTGTTTGCCTCCCACAGCTGCATCATGAAGCCTCCATCATTAACCTCTTGGAGACAGTGTTTTTTTACAAGGTAAGAGGCTTTCTTCAGTGAAAAGCCCCTGGGGGTGGAAAGCCACAGCTGTGGGGATTGGCCCTCTGTGAAATTCTTGTCGTTGTGAAGGAGATCTGCGAGTCAGCAGAGGACAGCATTCTGGATTTAATTGATTATTGCCACCGAAAACTGACCCTGCTCGCAGCTTGGAGTGCCAGTGGACAGACAGTGACCCCGGTGGAGCTTTGTTCTGAGGATCTGGCCAGCCCTTCATCCATGCAGGTGAGCAGAAAGTCCTGTAGCTCACTGGGGACACCTGTGATGGAGGATGTGGGCAGCCTCAAGAGGCACAGGGGACACTTCCTGTGGATAACCCTTTGGCTGCAACCCCAGCACCTCCCACCCATCTCTCCAAGGGTGTCCAGTGCTTGTCCATACCAGCAGCTCAGCTGGGATAGTGGCTGCAGCCACCTCCCTCCAGCACGCAGCCGTGCTTTCATCCTCTCTCATGACAGTGCCAGCTTGAGGCTTCCTGCAGGATGTGGCCTGAGCCCTGATAGGGTGATACTGGAGAGCTGACAGGAAAAATATTCAGCACAAGGCTTTTGGCCATTTGCTTTTGCTCTTGAAGGCTGTGTGGATATGTCTCCCTGGAGCTTGTGAAACCACCCTAAGGGGGAGCCAGCCAGGGTTAACCATGAGAGGGATCCTTCCCTTAATCGATGTACAATATGACTAGAAATTGTCCTAATATGTTTCCCCCCAGCTTCCTTGCCTCTCTGAGAAATACCTCCTCTCTGTACTGGTCTGGGCTAGCAGCGAGCCTGAAGCAATTCCTGGTCAGGTGTTCCCAGGCTGCCACACACACCTTATCAGCACCTTGAGTTTTCTCCTTAAACTGTGCGCATCATGAGGAGTGTCTGGAGAAGCGGGGTTAAAGCGATAGCCTGCAAGCTTGGCTGTACTTCCCTGTATTGCCTCCATCCTTTGGCTTGGTGCCTGAGCACGTGCTAGTCTTCCAGAAAAGGGAAGGAAGTGGAGAGATCTGTAGCACAATGGGGATGTTTTCCAGGAAATGTTTTCCCAGCTGGGGAGGGGAAGGGGGGTGTCTCTGTTAGTGATTTGAAATGGCTCAAGTGAAAAAAGCGACCTTTACTAGCCAATAGGGTTCTAAAAAGTGCTCATCAGCCAAGGAGCGTTGTTTCCTCTGATTCATTCCAGCTCCTCCTGACTTAACATACAATAACCCCCTACAAAAAAGCTCCCCATGCCCTGTCCTGTGTTGTGGAGCTTGTTGTCCTTTGTTACTGTGTATGGTGGCAACCCCTGGAGCAGGAGCTGTTCTGCTGTCCCCCAGAAGCACAGGCAAAAGATAGTCCCTGCCTGAAGGTAGCAGAGATGAGGTTTGGGTACCAGGAGGAGCTGTAGAAAACCAGCCCACCAGGGGAGTTTGGAGAGGGAGATGGCAGGGAAGAGCCCGTAAGGCTTTCTTAGTAGCATGTGGGGCACCAGCACAGGGAGCGCAGGGCTTCTTACCGCAGGAATTTGGAAGGGAACTGTTGCAGTGGCACTTCAGAGAAATAAGAGTTGCTGAGGTCAGTGCTCTGCACACAAAGATGTGAGCTGCTGAGCGTCTGAGACTGGAGAGGAGAAGCTCTGCCTGGGCCTGGGAGAAGGACTTGTCACCTCTCAGCCTAGCCATCCCAGTGGCCTCGGAAGAGGCTGAGCCAGAGGGTGGTCAGGCTGTTAGTCTGAGCACGTGGAGGGTGAATGGGGTGTCCACGCTGCCTGGAAAGGGAAGGAGGCTGGGTGGCTGGATTGTGTGGCATAGCTGTGGGCTGTAATAACCACAGGCAGATATTCTAGCTAGCTGTAGCCAAGCTGGAGGGGAGAGGCAGATCCAGGAAGGGTGGATGTAGGACTGCAACTGTGCCAGGGCCAAGTTTCTGTCTCCTTCTCCAGTTCCTCTGCTGATCATGCAGCTTCCCCCTCCCCCAACCTCACAGGTCTCTGCAGGGCCTTGGGCCACAAGATGATCCCTGAAGGGGAGAGAGGAGCAGTGTGGGACTGGCCTCTTTCGGGGTGTGTCCCTGTGCAGGAGCACTGCTGCCTGTAGCCACCCGTGACCTGTTAGGGGTAGAAAGATGAGGGACAAGCAGCAGTGAGCTGCAGGCACTTCTGTGACTGCCCTGGCAAACAGGCAGTGCTGGCACAGTTGAGATGAGAGGCAGAGTTTGTTTTGCAGGGCTCTGGTTTCCTCTCCAGTCTGTGGTTATGGATGTGCAGCCAACAGCCTGCCTCCCTGTAGCTCCCGGGAAATGGGGCCTAAAATCCCAAAGCTGTGCTTGTCCCTCCACAGGAGCTGCAGAAGCAGGCGGAGACAATGGAGTTTGAGATTTCCCTGAAAGCCCTGTCCGTGCTGCGGTTCATCACCGATCAGGTGGAGAGGTAGGTGCCCAAGAGCAGCAGAGGACATGCACCAAGGTCTCTGGTCGAGATTCCTGTGGGGTTGCAGCGGGTGCCTGGTCCCCTTTCAGCACCTGGCAGTGGCACTGTGCGCCAGGAGGCAAACCCAGCAGCACTCCACCCTGCTCCATGGTACTCGGGAACCCAGACCATTGTTGTTTTTTCCTGCATCTCCCAGGTGCCTCAGGGAGCATTTGTATCTGTTTTGGCATTTGTCTGTGAGCAGCATTTCACCCTTTCTGTCGTATCTCCAGTCTGCCCCTGAGTGCTCTGACACGGATGCTGAACACCCACAACCTGCCCTGCCTCCTTGTCCAGCTGGTGGAGCATTGCCCCTGGAGCTGCTGGGAAGCCGGTATGGGTCATGGTGTGGTAGGACCTGCGTCCAGTAATGGGTCTGCTGTAGGAGCCCTTGCAGAAAGCTGCTCCCCCTCTGCCCTTCCCTCCAGCCTCTTCCCCTTGCTCCTCACTAGTGCTCCCTCCCTGAAGCTGTTCAGCTCAAAAGCAGCTGCAGCACAGCTGGGCTGGAGACCCAGCAGGGCTCCCAAAAGCTGATCCTCACACAGGGCCGTGTCTCTTCTGAGCTGACCACAGCAAGGACAGGCGCACAGCATGTCTGCCAGTCTCATCAGCTCCTCTGAGGAGCCTTGTCCTGGACACAGGATGACCAGAGTACCAGTCTCAACCTGCCTGTGCCTTTGTGGGACAGCGCTAGGAATTAGAGCTAGATAAGGGCCCTCCCAGGCAGCAAATCAATTGCCCTGAAGCTGCTCAGTCATTGAGCTTTACTCTTGCTAAAGGCCTCTGATCAGATTGTGCCCATCAGCCATCGCCATCAGCCCTGCCTCCCGCCGCTCTGCAGCCAGGCGTGCTCCCCTGCACCCCCCAGCTTCCCCGCTGACTGCCTCTGAGCAGTGCTGGGGCACAGCCCGGGGCGTGGGAACCCACGCTTTCCCCCCAGCCCTGCACCAGGGGGTCACAGCACGGGCAGGGAAGGAAGAGATGCTGGGAAGCACGTGGCTCTGCGCCTGCCGAGAGGCGCCCAGCTGGATGGGGGAGCTTTCTTCCTTCCTCCGGCCAGGAAACGCGTCCCTTCTCTCCGCCTGTGCACTCAGGGTGTCAGAGGGAGCTTTCATCCAGGGCCCTGAGGGAGGGACTGGAAAGAAACAAGAGTGCAAAGACATTTCTAGGCTGTGCAGATGCAGCATTACATCCTCCTCTACCTGCCAGAGCAGCACAGTAGCTCCCAGAGCTTGTTTTGTCACTTCTGTTATATTCATGCTACTTCTGGCTTTCACTGGC
This sequence comes from Coracias cyanogaster, assembly GCA_033124195.1. NCBI lineage: Eukaryota > Metazoa > Chordata > Aves > Coraciiformes > Coraciidae > Coracias > Coracias cyanogaster. The sequence continues at coordinate 5,117 of JAVSBS010024856.1, read as the reverse complement.
AGAAGAAACTCTAGAAGAGTGGGTATTGGCCATGGTGGTACCCCAAAACATGCCTCTCCAACCACTCTTTTGCTGCAGCATGGGCTCCCCCACCATCTACCAGCGCTCTATGCTTGCGGCCAAGTACAGAGGGAGATATCTTGGGGATCTTTCAGTTCCTGCCACAGCCCTATTGGTTTAATACACGTTCTTTATGCTTTTCATGCTCTCTAATATATTGTCTTAGTACCAAGCAGGCTGCTCTGCTGAGCAAAGGGATGGGGAAACAGAGGCAGGCAGAAGCAGAGGGGCTGGCCTTGTGGTGAAGTGAGGCAGTGCGCATAGGCCTGCACCCCCACCTCTGAGCTGTCTTCCCTCAGGCAGTGCTGGCTCTCCCTGGAGTCCTGTGTTCTTCTGTCCCTCAGGCAAGCTCAAGAAGTTTGAGAATGGCTCATGGCATGTGGTGCTCCCTGAAGACCAGGTGAAGATGACCAAACTCGATGGGCAGGTGTGGCTTGCCCTCCTCAACCTCCTGCTCAGCCCTGAATGTCAGCGTAAATACCACTTTGATGGCTTCAACAAGAGCCAGCTCCTTAAGGTAAGACCCTACACCATGAAGGCTGTGAATTCTGCAGCACGGAGTAGGACTTTGCAGCGCTAGGCACCTCCAGGCATCTCTCTCCATCCTCACCATGGGCTCCAAGGAGCTAGGAGTGGAAGAGCAGTGGGATCTGTTGCCATGCCAGCGGCAGCAAAGCTTGCATTTGTTCCCTTGTGGGACCTCCGTGGCTTGCTCTGCCAGTGTCCCACAGATCCCTGCCCTTGCCTTGCTGCTTCTCTAGCTCTGGCTCCCTTGTCCTTACCTTTTTTCTGTTTATTCTTCTCTACCCATCTGTGGCTACAGCTCCGTGCGTTCCTGAAAGACGTCCTTGTTGACCAGCTGCCCAATCTAGTGGAGATGCAGAGATTTCTGAGCCACCTCGCGGTGACAGAACCGGCTCCCCCTAAAAAGGATCTCATCCTGGAGCAGGTATCCTGTGGCTCTTCCTCCACCTCTCCAGCCACTCTACTGATAGCTCCCTGGCTATTTTTCTTCCCACCAAGCTCAGCTCTGGAGAGGTGATGCCCTGGTAAAGCAGCCAAGCACCCATTTCACAGTTACGCCCTTATTGCCAGCAGTTATCCGTGGATGACATGGGAGCCTTGTCCTGCTACCGCAGCGGCTCCGCCGTCACATCTAAAGGCATAAATGCAGGGTTATAAACAACTCTCCAAATTGTACTGAGTCCCTGGGGTGGTGGCTGCATGGGGCACAGACAACCTCTGGCTTGTTTTGACAAGTAACTCTTTGTTTAACATTTATCAGTGGTTTCCTGCTGAATCCTGGACTTCCTAGGGAAGTGTCCCCTTTAACAGCCCCAGCCCAGGGCCATTTGGCACAGTGTGCAGAGGGACACCAAGGTCTGATGGTAGAGGCTGGAGTCAGACTGGTCCCAGCTGATGTTTGGGACTTGGGAGTTGGGCCCTGAAGGTCTTCAGTGTGAGGTTCTTGGGGGTTTTTAATCTGTGCAGCGGTAATCTCTGGAGAAAAATGTTTTTACTGCCTTCTCATGAGCTGAGGGGAGAAACTGCAAAGAGGCAGCCGAGAAGAGTCTCTTCCCCACTACTGGGGGCTCCCACCCGTGCCACTTCCCAGAGTGGACGGGTCAGTCAGGCAGCGCTGGTTGGGCCGTGTGGAGGGGGAGCACGCTGCCCCCAGCACGGCTGGCCACGTGGCTGGGAAGAGGGTGACGTGTCCTGGCTGGAGCTGGCTGCGGCTGAGACGGAGGCTTGGCCTGTGCCGGGAGTTGGGGCTGGAGAAGGCTGCAGACCAGCAAGCCAAGTTGGGGATGGCAGCAGGGTGGAGGTGGTTATGGACCCACTCCATGTGCCTTCACTGCCAGCGTGTGGGTGGGGCAGGGACAGGCAGCTGCCGCGCTGGTGACCTTGTCCAGCCCTCGCCCAGGCTGCTGCCCTTCTCTGTAGTTCTGCTTTTGTGCCGGTGCTGCTCCTGCCTCCGCCAAGGGCTGGGGCTGAGCCCGGTGGACGAGCAGTGGGAGCCAGCTGGAAGCACACACATGGGCTTCCTGCTCTGCCCAGAAAGCGGTGAACTCACTCCCTGTCACTGGGCCAAGATTTGAAAAGGCCTTTTTCCATTCGGCTGCTCCTAGAGCAGCCTCCTCCCCTTCCAGGCCTGGCTATTTTTACTCTGCTGGAGAAGGCAGTGCTGTTTGAAGCATCATCCTCTCCAAACCCTGAACTCCCCACACTGCTCTTGGCCGGCGCTTTCCCTTTTGCACTGGCCAGCTCTTCCCCGGGTGTTTGTCTTCAGGGACGTGACGAGTGGAAAAATCTGCTCAGGCAAACGGCTCTGGAGCACGGGGTTCATGCCACTGCCAGCATGTGGGGTGCTGAGATCCCAGGGATTTCTGTTCAGAAGCCCAGGCCTCAGGGTTGAACTCTGGCTCCCACTCGGACCCCAAAGATTTTGCCTTGTTTCACCTAAACACTCATTGGCAAGCAGATCCATCCCCTCCATGTACCCAAAAGCACACCCTCACTCCCTGTGCTTTGGCATCTGCACGCACTGCCTCTGCTCACTCTCCTCGGGTGGGCATGCTCCTCGTACCTGGGGCTGGCTGCTCCCCATCAAATGCCCCCCTACCGCACCCCTTCCTCCTGCTCTGCCTCCCACACCAGGTTCCTGTCATCTGGGACCACATCCTCAAGAAAAACACTGGAAGGTGGGAGGCCATCGCCAAGCACCAGGTGAAGCATGTCTTCAGCCCCACCGAGGAGGAGCTGAAGCTCCAGGCATGCAGGTAAGGCCCTGGCATGTGCACACAGGGTGCCCAGCAGAGCCAGCATCCTCATTAGCAGAGGCTGGAGCTCAGTCCTAGGAGGACAGAGAGGTCTGTGGTCCTGGCTGGGGATGTCCCCTCGCTGACAGGGTGCAGCAGGTACAGCTTGCTGCTTGTCAGCAGTTCCCCATGAGCAGTCTCACCCCCTTTCTGTCTGCCACAGGTGGACACAGATCTACAGCCTGGACATGATGGAGGCTCTGGCCCCCGACAAGCCACGCTGCAGGGTGTGTGGTGCAGAGGCAGCCAAGCGGTGCTCTCGCTGCCGGAATGAGTGGTACTGCACGCGGTAAGAGAGACCCACCACCCCCAGGTGACCCCCTGCAGCCCCCCAGTGCTCCTTGCTCCCAGAGCACTGCAGACCTCACTGGAGGGTGCTGTGAAAGGGGCAGGGGAAACCAGGGGTCCCACTGCTGGCTCTCCGCTTGTCACGTACCTCTCTGAATCTTATAGCAAGACTGATGTGCCAGGACGCTGGGAGATGCTGGTGAAGGTTGTTGTGTTGCTGCTGCAAGGTGCTGAGCGCCTCTGCCCACAGCACCGCAGCAACGGGCTAGATTTCCCATGGTGACGTTTTCTCCCTCCCCTGACGTTGTCTCCCTCCCCTGCACCGTGGTGGGGCAGCAGGGGCCGGGAGAGCACTCACAGCTCTGTGGGTATGGGTGACAGGCAGGGATGTGGCAGCTGGGATGGTGGGAGTAAATTAAATCTTCTCTGGTCCTGAACCATCTGGCAAGGTCTGGCATTAAACCGTCTTAGCCCCTGGAACTGGGGGCCGCATACACCTCCCTGTTAGGCTAATGCTCGGCTGTGCCAGCGCCTGGAGGAATGCAGTGCTGGGATTTGTTGTTGTCACTGGTTTGCTCCTGGGGATGGATGTGGCCTTGCCAGATCCCTGCTTGAGCTGTGGGTGCCTCGCTTCGTGGCACAGCCCCTGAGCATTGGCCTTCCCTCCGCAGGGCATGCCAGGTCCAGCACTGGCAGAAGCACAAGGCTGCCTGCAACCTTATGGCTGGGGCGCCGAGAAGCATGGACAACCTGTAAGAGAAGTGGTGACTGGCATCGGGCCTGTGGCTCAGCAAGGCAGAGGTTCCTCCTGCGTGCAGCCCCATGACTAGAGAGAAGCTGACAAAGGCCTCTCCTCCCCACTGCCAGGCCTGGGCAGCACTAGCCAGGCTCAGCTTCTCCTTCTTATCCTACTGTGCAGCCTTCTCCACTAAACCTCCTTGTGCACCCCGCTGCTGCTTAGCTCCTCCCTCTTTCCTCCTTCCTCCCCTCCCTTGCACCCAGGTCTGCACCAGAGGAGTGTGTGTCTGTCATTCCCCTCTGCAACAACAGAAATCCTAGAGAACCCCAAAAATAAAAGAGTTGACAAGGTTGTTACCAAAAGGACCCAGCCCTTTGTGTCTGAGGGAGAGGGGGGTGAGAAGGCCTCTGGGCTGCCTTATCTTTTGGCCGCCGTTGTTGGAGTGGAGACAGAGGATGTGGTTAGCACAAGCACCTTGCTGTAAGAAAGCAAATGAGTTTCTCGGGTGTTTGTCATCTGCCATGTCTTATCAGCTGGTGTGACATTAGCACCCAAAGCTTGATCTCCTGCCAGCCAGCATCTCTCTCCAGGGTTTACTGGTGGCCTGCTGTACTTTGGGGTCCATCCCTGCCTATCCCCCATCAGCTGGAGCCTTGGTCTGAGCAGGGCTGGGAAAGGCTGATGGTGCCGGCACGACTGCGCACCTCCTGTTCTGGGGGGGCGCCTGAGGCTCCCGCACCCCAAAACAGGCGCTGCACCAGCGCTGCTGCTGCAGGAGCTGCGAGAGGGGGCTGGAAGCCAGCTCGGGCTGGCCGCAGCCCAAAACAGCACCTTTGCTCAGGTGCTGCTCGGCCGGGGCTGCGGCCGGACCGAGCGCGGAGGCTCCGCGGGGGAGCTGAGGCACGGAGCGAGGCTTGCCCCGGCCCCGGGAGAGGTGAGCGGGGCCCCCCTTCTCCGGGAGCCTCATCTCCGCCTCCAGCCCGCCCCGCCGCGCTTCTCGGGACCGGGGCTGGCGGTCGGGACCCCGGGGCTGTGCGCGGCTCCCCCTCCTCCGCCCCGCTTCTGCCTCAGTTTCCCCCGCGGAGCCCGGACGGGGCGGCCCCTCCCGGTCCCCGCCCCGGTGCCGGCCCCCGCCCCGCCGCGCAGCGCCCCAGGCCATGGAGCTCATCGAGCTGCGGGAGCTGCAGCCGGAGCCGCGGCCGGGCCGGGGC
>JAVSBS010024855.1:13755-30153 GCA_033124195.1 Coracias cyanogaster | reverse complement strand
GCACTGCAAGAGCCTTTTTGACTGAACATGCCTAGCTGTGTGGGCTTCCCAACAAATATCAGGGTGATTGAAGTCACACACAAGTACCAAGGAGTGTGCTCTAGACACTACCTCCAGTTGTCGGTAGAAGGCCTCATCAACATCATCTTCTTGGTTTGGTGGTCTATAGTAGACCCCCACAACAGTTTCTCCTCCCTTTGCATGTCCCTTAATTCTTACCCACAAGCTTTCAACCTGCTCTACCTTCCCTCCTGGATAGAACTCAATACATTTCAGTTGCTCTCGCACATAAACAGCAACCCCACTGCCTCGCCTTGTTGATCTGTCTTTCCTAAAGAGTATGTAGCCATCCATGACAACATTCCAGTCATGGGAGCCATCCCACCATGTTTCAGTGATTGCAACTACATCATAGTCATGCAATCTAAGGCAGATCTCCAACTCCTATACTCCTATATATTCCTATATATAGAAATACTCTCTATAACCCATCTGCCCATAAGAATAAAAACATTTTCTTAGTCAGCACACCTTTGACAGAAAACTTAGGTACACCTGCTCACCGCTATCAGCATTATCTTGTAGATTCAGATTGGAAAGAGCAAGCAATAGAACTCAGACCTCTCTTGTATTCACCAATACTATGAATACTGTTGAGCAACTTTATCCGGGAGTGTTATAACAACCCTACAAAGAGTTTGTGAACATATTCCTCTAGCTAATTGCATAACCCTTATGGGTCCAATTGCTAGAACAGTATGTAAGAACAACTGCAATATAATTATCTTTAGCATTCTCTAGGTATACATCATTTTTATTTGCATAATAGCACTGGGGCATGAAAAGAAAAACAGAAAAAGTAATTTGAGCAAACAAACAGAAAAGTGAGATCCTTCAATTCAAATGTGAGCTGTTGAAATGTGCTAGAGCATGATCACTAGAGCTAAACACACCTCAGAGGTAAGTACATCCTTCATACAAAGATACAAAATGAATGGAAGTTGCACATTTAAAAGTAATATCCATTTGCACAGATAAACCTTACAATATGACAAAACACACTTCCCAGAGCTTGTCTCAACAACAAATGTGTATAGAATGCATTTGTAACTCTTCTGTTGAAGCAAGCCTTAGATCATACTGCCCTTTCTGAAGGTGCATTCTCTCTGGCGGAGAACACCAAAATTCATCTGTGATTTAATCCCCTGACATTATCAATGGCAGTGAAAGTTTCGGGTAGCAAGTGAGCAACCAATTAAAACAGAACTATATGGTATGCTTGGGTTTGAAGCTCACAACTCAGCAGCCTTATAAAACAGACTGCTGTATCAGTCATTTTGGTAGCAGGCAGCTTACTGGGAACCTTAGTGAAACTCCGATGTTTGCTTCAAATATCTGAACACTACTGACCACTCAGCTAATGGCAAGCACAGCTGTAACCTACTTATTATCCCAGAAATCATTGTGAAATATAATGTAACAGCTGTCTCCAGCATCCTAAGTGATGCCTGACATCTCTCAGCATGAGAGAGCAGATTCTGACTCCAGGCTTCAAAACCCTGTACTGGATTTTTTAAATACAATTCATAAAATTCTCTAATTCTGGTTAAAAATTACAGTAGGTCTTCTTTCAAGCAACCCTTTCTCAAACAGAGACTGAAAACAATCAGAATGATTAAAGATTCAAAAGAACATTCTTCTTTACAAAGAGGATACTGCAAAGGTGTCAGGCTCTGTGTTGTTTCTACCTCCCTTGTGTTTCCACATAATTCACTTTAGCTGCTTTTGATACACCTGTCTTGCAAAGAGGTTTTAGGTTATCAACATAAAATTTGACATTTCTCTATTACAAAAGAGGAAGACGTACTTCTGAAATTGTCTTTTCTCAACTCAGTCCTTCTGTCCGTCAAATAGCAATTATTTTAGTCTAAGAGCAATTACCAGATTTCTCTGTGTGAGGATTCAGTGACTAGTAATCCTGTATTTATTTGTGCTCATTGTGAGAAAAGTCTTTACAGCCACTCCTAGAATATTGTATCTAAATAAACTACAAACTGAAGTTTGAAATTTATAAAAGAGCATCAGATTAGACTAACACAGCAACCTGGGAGTTAGAGGCACCAGTTTTCATTTCAAGTAAAACATAACCCAGGAGCATCAAAAACATATCTACATCTCAGAGCCTGAAATACTAAATAGTGAGTTACAGTCAGACAGGAGGGAGAACTGGATGAAGGGACACCATCAGACATTAAAGTGATCTTCTACCCCTCATAATGCATGGGACATGAAGCTACATTAGCCTAGTGAAGATCGATCTGTTGGAGTACAGTGAGCTCCAGAATCTAAACTCTGTACTGCTGTGAGGATTTTCACTTTAATTTTCAAGGTGGGCATATAAGAATATGAAGAATTTAATTACTTTCAATGGAATAACTTACGCAGTTGTCTTAACAATTCCAGGTATAGGAATATGAAGGAATTCTGTAGTCAACATTCCTTAGGTAAGAATAGCTGCTCAACATCTCACTAAAGGGTAGACACCTACATTATAATTACTTAATTAATTTAAAAAAAAATAATAAAGGCAGATAAAATGACCCGAGTCCATTGTTGAGAAGAAAACAACTGCTCTGCTGATGGCTGCCATAGGAAACCAGCTTATGTAAGAGTGAGTACTTGAGCTGTAAGCAACTTCTCTCAGTGCCTATGGTGCAGTATCTCTAAGATTTTTTGGAGCTGAAGGTAGGTGAGAAATGCCAGTTTGCTGAGGGTATTATTAGCCTTTGAGAGCTGCCTCTTCACATCACTCTCAGATGCCTTTGAACTCTCCATATTGTTAACCTGTTTTTCTAAAGTCTAGCAGAAAAATACATAATTCACCTTTCTGTGCTGTCCTGAGTCACCACTAATTTATAATGATAATTAAGTTAACTTGTTAAAGAGTCAGTTTTATTAAAAAGAAAAGCAAAGGAGGAGGGAAAAAGAGAGGAAAAAGAACAAAGAGAAAAGCTTAAAATCAACATGCAAAAATGCCAGCTATAAGCCTATAATGTGGATTAAAAAGTCCAAGGCCTATTTCAAATTAAGGAATTGCAATAACTGCACATGGAAATATATGCAGGCAATTATTCATAAAGCTGTATTCCTAGCATCTTAAAAAAAAATCTTTAAATGACTATTGCCTTTAAGTAGGCAAATGAAGTGAGGAGATTTGTGGATAAAATAACAGAGGCAAGAAGAGGTAGGAAGTTAACGTTTGGAAGCTCCAAGTCAAAGTGACTTCTCTGAGGGATGTAATCTTTATTTCATAAAATCATATCTCATAAAACTCATCATTTTAAGATGGGTAGAGAATGACAACAAAATTATTCTTTTGATTACAGTAAGTAACTCATTTCTCAACAATACCATCAGTATGGTCCTATCAATCACTTCAAGCTGATATGGGATGGAAGAGAAAATTGTCAAAACTATATCATGGGCAGGAGGGAAAAAATAATGAGAAATTAAACTTGCAGAAAAACATAAAAAGAGAAAAAAATACAAATTAGTCTATTCAGTGACTAAAGAAGATCTGGAAGTTATTACCAGGGAGAAAAAAGTCAAGGTTATATAAGGAGAAAATAAAAAATATTGAATTTTTTTTTTGTAATATTTCTAAGATTCAGTTCTCTAAAGAGAGCAGTTGACATTTTGCGAGACAGCAAGTTACTAAGGAAACATACATCATGCTCTCTCAAAGAGGCTTATTTTGTTACAGTTCACAGAACCACAGAGTCATTGAGGTTGGAAAGCATCTCTGGAGATCATCTATTCCAAGCCCTCTGCTCTGATCAGGGTCAGCCAAAGCAGGTTCCTCAGGGCCATGGCCCATCAAGTTTTAAGTATCTCCAAAGATAGAGACTCCGCAATCTCTTTTGGCAACCTGCACCAGTGTTTGATCACACTCACAGCAAAAAAAAAAAAAGCTATTCCTTGTGTTTAAATGAAATTCCCTGTATTTAAATTTGTGCCCATTGTTTCTTTCACCATGCCCCCTTAATCTGAGATAACAGGCCTTTGACAGGAACTGCGATTCTAGTGAATTTGTGTATATTCATAAATGCACACACTTGCACCTGTGCAAAAAAATGTGGGGCTATTGAAAATACCAGAACATACTTGTCCTATGCATACATACTTGTATGCCACATTATTTCATTTTGCCTCATTGTGTCTAGATGTAGTTATCCATATACTCAGTATTCAAAATTAGGCTCATTCATCAAAACAGTAAGACAGTTGCAGCATTATTTTTTCTAATCATCTGCTAACATCTTGGTTTCTTCCTCTTTTATGTTAAGAAAAATTATCACAGAATCATTCTCATTGGAAAATACTTCAATATCAAGTCCAACCACTAACCTAACTCTACTGCATTCACCACTGAACCCTGTCCCCCAGCCCCACATCTTCATGTCCTTCAAACGTCACCAGGGATAGTGATTCAACCATGTCCCTGGACAGCCTGGTCCAGTGCCTGACAACCTTTACATCATGGATCTGAGGGCGTTGTTCAAATGCTTTTGAATATTGTCAGTTTTCGTGCCATTATTGCTTCCCTGAGGAGCCTATTCCAGTGCTCCACGACCCTCTGGGTGAAGAACCTCCTTCTCATGTCCAACCTAAAGCTCCCCTGGCACATCTTCCTACCATGCCCTCAGGTCCCATCATTGGTCACCAGAGAGAACGGATCAGCACCTACTCCTGCCCCCTACCAAGTGAGGTAGCAGTAAGCTGCGATGAGGTCTCCCTTCAGTCTCCTCTTCTCTAGGCTAAAGAGACCAAGTGACTTTAGCTGCTTCTCACATGGCATCCACTCTAAACCCTTCACCAACTTCGTGGCCTTCCTCTGGACACATTCCAGTAGCTTTATATCTTTTTTGTATTGTGGCATCCAAAACTGCACACAATACTCAAGATGGGGCTGCACCAGTGCAGAATAAAGCAGGACAATCACCTCCCTCAGCTAGCTAGCAATGCCGTGCTTAATGCACTCCAGGACTCGGTTGGCCCTCCTGGCTGCCAGGGCACACTGTTGGCTCATGTTCAACTTGCTGTCTACCAGAACCCGCAGATCCCTTTTCGCAGGGCCGCTCTCCAGCCTCTCGCTCCTAGAGTGTATGGATATCCAGGGTTACCATGTCCCAGGTGCAAAATCTGGCACTTGTCCTTGTTAAATTTCATGTGATTGGTGATTGCCCAGCTCTCCAACTTGTACAGATCACTCTGCAGGGCCTCTCTGTCCTTGAGAGTATCAACTGCTCCCCCCAATTTGGTGTCATCCGTGAACTTAGTTAGTAAGCCTTCAAGTCCTGCATCCAAGTTATTTATTAATATATTAAAGAGTACTGGCCCTAAGAAGGATCCCTGTGGAATCCCGCTACTGACTGGTCGCCAGCCCAATGTAACCCCATTCACCATGACCCTCTGAGCTCCACCCATCAGCCAACTGCTCACCCATTGTATTATGTGCTTATCTATCTGGATGCTGGACAATTTGTTTAGGAGGATACTGTGAGAGACAGTATCAAAGGCCTTACTGAAATCCAGAGAGATTACATCAACTGGCTTCCCTTGGTCAACTAGGTGGGTGACCTTGTCACAGAAAGAAATCAAGTTAGTTAAGCCGGACCTTCCCCTAATGGGCCCATGTTGGCTGGGACCAATGACCGTATTGTCTTTTTGGTTTTTTTCAATAGCTCCCATTGAAAAATGCCCAAATTATGGGTAGTTGCTTGGCAAAGAGTACTTAAATGTTGTAACATGTCCACACTTAAGCCTCTGAGGCTGAAGACTTGAGTACAAATGAGACAGACATAGGCTGCAGGTTTTGGTTCTAAAGAATGCAAAAGATTTATCCATGACTACACACAAACAAAAGCATTGAGGGTATATATGCCAGCAGACTGGGGGTCTCTGGCTTCTCGCTGATTTGCATCCAGTGACTATTTCCCCTAAAATGCATAAACAGCACTGGAAACAGGAGCTAGAAAGCACATCTGCCCTAGTCATGCCATAGCGGGTAGACTACAGAGTAACACTCCCTTTTCCTCCTTCTCCTCCTCGCCTCAGGACTCCCAGGGATCCTGTTCCAGCAGCTGTGTTCTTGAGGCTGCAACCATCATTGCTGTGCTCAGGGTTGAGCCCAGCTCCATTGGCACACGTGGGACATATGCTGGGCCCGCCAAAGAAGGCCATTCCAGCAGAGCCCAAGGAAGATGGGGTGAAGGACTGTTACCTGTACAGCCAGCTCTGCCTCTGCATTCAAAAAGTAGCCAAATTTTAGGCTATATTTGGCGACTAAAAAAAAACCCCAGTGTGTGATGCTTCCCAGACTGCAAGTTGTTATAATGAAGCGTCTGGACTTTGAAAGTTAAACTCCATTTCAGATGTTCTTTTTTTATCCCTATGGGTCTTTGATCTTGCCTTTGTGGTCTGATCCAGGGCTTATTTGCAATGCTCCAACAGGCTGCAGTGAGTTTATTATCTGCCATGAGCTGAATGTCTCTTATGAGATCTTTAGCATCTTCTGCCCCGACTTTACAAGGGGTACTCAGCTCTTTGCACGATCTGAATTGGGTACTGCAGTATTTAGATTCCTTGCTGAGCATTTCTGAAACAAGCCCTAGAGATTTTGTATTCTTACTTGCTTTCAAATAGCTAAATGTATCAGCTATAGAGGACACTGACTTGCTGACATGTGACATTGCATTTTCCTTGCTTACTCTGCCCTCTCCTTCTGGAACAGTCTTTACAGTTGCTTTTGTTCCACAGACTTGGGGCTGTTATATTATTTCTGCACAGCTGAGAGGAGTCAGTGAACATTCTTGATCAAAGCACAGATTAAAATAAGATGCTACAGTGAGTACACATTTGCTGTATGCATTTTTTCCAAGTTCTCACAATACAATTCTGTGCGCTGGCTGTACTTGGGATGTTGAGGGTGTTGAGGTCTGCCAGATGATGCTTGGTAGCACATGGCTGCAATAAACCAACAGGTCCCTTTCGTATTTGTAGGTTCTTTAATAAATATGCAATGAGTATAAGGAAGCTAAGAAATAGATCTAACCTGGCAAAACTCACAACACATCTTCTCCAGTGCAGTTTCTAACTAATTTATACACTTAATGTGTTTCTTCCCAACAATGCTTCCTTCATGCAGACCACTAAAATCAGTACTTAGAAGCTTTTAAATGCAGTAGCAAATGTGGCAACATATCACATAATATTTTCTGCAGAAATTAACAGAAAATGCTACAGAAATAGGCCAGTCAAAGCTGACCCGTAGATGGAAAGCCTCAGCTGAACTGGCAGAGTGCTGAACGTGGAACCTTGAACTGCAATTGCTCCCAGCTTGTAGAGCTGTCACATTGAATTCATTGGGCTTTTGCAGGCTAGAAAGAAAAAATCCTGAATGCCCAGATAGCACCCAACATATTGCTATTGTGCGATGATGTGGGAGGGGAAATGCAGCCTATTTTGTAGGTATGTAAGGATTCAGAATGACTTCAGAATCTTCCCTATAGACTTCCTCTGACAGACTGTGATAATACCAGCTCCTCACAGCAATACTTCAGCAATTGTCTAACTCTTCAGGCTAGTATCAGCCAGTATTTTAAGACTACAGCAACACAGCATCAAATCAGAACTGAAAAACTGTATTTTTGTCTCTTACGAGACTTAGATTTACAAACAAGAATAAAGGTCATGCTCAAAAGAGGAAGGACTTAGCAAGAAAGAGGAACAAGCCTATTGTGAAATTGAAAATCACTCCCCAGAGTCAACAAAGCTTCATCTTGTGCAATACCTTAAATGGTTGAAGTTCATTAGCAAGATCCCTTTTTTCTGCTAGGCTGTTTGTGCCCTCTTCAGGATTTGTAGCGAAATGAAGAGACAAATGCCAGTGAGATTTATTTATACTTGCTCATGTAGCTCACACCATTGTACCTGCAGAGAGGCTTGTTCTCAGCAAAGGAATAAACAATGGGAATAGTACCAGATCAGGAAAAAAGTACTGGCTGAACTTAAAATCAGCTTGCTCAGTAAGAAAGTAGAGTTTAATATTTGAAAAAATATTTGAAGAAAAACTGCACCTCCACAGCTACAGGGAGCAAAAAGGCAATTAGAGCACTCAAGGGAGAGCGAAGGGAGGCAGAAGGAATGTTTGGTAGGCAAAAGGATAAAAAATTACAGGAGCTGACAAAACACCTTGAAAACAATGTCAGAACTCTGCTATCCTTCTAGATTCATTCGTCCCCAGGCAGAACAGAAGTGAGCTTCTAAAAGAATCCTTCAGGTTTTTTAAAATCAGAGTCCATAGCTCCACTGTCCTGAAATAGCTCATTGCTACTACCTCAAAAATATGCTTGCTCAACATGCCAGAAGGCATAATGCACAGGATAATCTCTCTGACCCAGCACTGGGCAGGCCTCTGTGTTTATTGGGGTTGACACTCCTGAAACTCCTTTCACTGGTGCTGCCATTTCTTGTGGGACTTCTGAATAGCAACCTGCATGTCCTAAAGCTTTGCAGCTTTAAAGACAGAATGCTTTTCCCCTTACTCTCACATGTTTTTGGTACTCATTAATATACTGAAATGAGTGAGAATTGCACTATCAAAAATTAAAAAACCAGAAGACTAGTCAAGAAAATTTTGTTTGGGTAAGGTAAATCTAGGATTAGGGCTTTTTTTCCCCACCTGGCTTCCCAAAACAGATTTGTCCAATTATGTTTCAAACTTTACCATAAGGGGGGGTCTTCAACTCTTTTTTAAAAAAACAAACAAGCAAAAAAAAAAAACCAAGGCTGAAAATCTAATGCTATCTGAATTAAAACAGCTCAGGCTTTAGGAACACCAAACACTGTGAAAACCTTGATGAAAGCTGGCCATACCCCACATCATGCTCAACAACTCACAGAGCTCATCTAGGGTTAGTGACTGCTATTTTCTATGGATTTACTGACTATTTGGATGACACTGATGAACAGATTTCAAGGAGGGTCAATGTGTGCCTTTAGTGCAGTTGTATGCTCACACTGGTCCCTGGTCCTGAGCCTGAGACAAAAGCACCAGCCCAGCACACCCCCTGACCTGCTGCTGCATACAGGGCTGAATGTGGCCAGATGCAAGACTCAGCTGTTGAAGGGCCTGCAGATTTAAGCTAACCTATTCAGCACTTGAACAGGGGGGATGCACTAGTACAGCCCATTAGCATCTCAGCTAAGAAAGACAGCTAGCTCCCCAGGTGAGCTGACTCTGTGACAGTCAGCTGCCAGACCATTTCCAGGCAGTTTAAACAAGACCAGGAAGGGAACAAAAGCCAGAGCAAGACTCAAGACACTTAATTCTTGAGGTATTTCTAGTGGCCGGAGTATGGAGCTGGCTAATGGTGTGAATATACCTGACAGGAGTCAGCTGTAATGCACAGTATGCTGTGTGAGTTGAGACTCCTAGAAAGACACTGCACACCCTTTGTAGTAAAAGTGTACCATGGCATCAAGTCAGGCAGGGTGAGAATCAGCACACCTTTTGTGCATCTGTTGATGGTGGAACCAGCTCTATTCTAGCAGACTTACCGTGCACAACATCAGAAACCTCCTTAAATAAAAGCATAAACATGCACAGCTCGCTCCTGGCTCTACCATTGTATTTGTTCTATCAGCTAAGGAGAAGACACTAGGAGGGCAAGACCTCACACTTTCACCACCCATCCTGACCACCTTCAAATACATTTGAAGTAGTTCCAAGTTCAAAACACTATCTTGTAACGGGTCATCCTGCAGGAACACAGGCTCTTCTCCCTGCTCTGCAGTGGGAGGAAGCTAAACATACTCCAGCACTTAACAGAGTTACTCTAAGATCCCAAAGCGGTTATTTTTACTCTTAAGATACCAAGCCCTGGTAACATAATGTACAGACCTTGTTACTTTTGCACTTCGTCAGCAATCTAGGAGAATTTTTTAAAAATCTATCTAGAGATCAAAGATCTCTGCTTACATACATTGTTGCAGGAGAAAAATAACCCATAAATAATTCACGTGAAGTGCAGTTGAAAAACATCATAACCTCAACCCGAAGGCTTATTGCTGTACAGAGGCTTTGAGATACTTTTCCTGCAGAGAGGCTGGATGGGAGGAAATAACTACTTATACATACCTTGTGGCTTTGGGATCCCAAATTACGATGTCAGCATCAGAACCCACAGCAATTCTCCCCTTCTTTGGGTAAAGGTTAAAGATTTTTGCTGCATTTGTGCTGGTAACAGCTACAAATCTGTTTTCATCCATTTTTCCACTGTGCTGCAAAGGAGTGCACAAAAGCAAAATCACTACTTTTTTAAACAAGGAATGAAAAAAATGTTTCTGCTGTTGAAAAGGCTATGATGAGTGACAGCTCTCTGCCAACATCACATCAATATTCTTTAAATGTCATATTGAAGAGTTTAAAAGAAATAAAAATAACTATTTGTCTCAGATGCACATACTGCAATATACATTAACTGAATACGATAACTTTCTCTTACCTTATCCCACAGCAAGCGGGAAAAAAGACAACTTTAAAGACAAACACTGTCAACTGAAGTAAAGTGAAATTAAAATTTTTGGCTGGCTTCAAATCTGTAGTCCTGCTTAATGGTCTCCTCAGGAGACATAACATCGCTAAAGTATCTAGGTTTTGGAAAATGGTGAGACAGTGTTAAGGAGAGCCTAGAAGATGATAAAGGAGAGGCCACGCACAATGTGTACTATAGGAAAGGTGATTTGCAAAGCTTTTCAGGAATAACACATAGGATAGTACTGTTCAGTAAATGCTTGAGATGAAGTAGTCCAAAAATCGGATTTGCTAATGTGACACATCAGCAAAATGGCAAATAATAATAATGGATATACATGTGTCTTGGGACTGTCCACTGCTACATAACTAATTCAATCCAGCCTCCATGACTGTTGTTTGCTTGGAAAGACAGCTACACTGGCAGTAATATTGTGCATAGGTCAGTCTAGAAACCAGAATGTCATAAAAACATGCCTGTATGGTGGCCTGTGAGCAATCATCTGAGAAGAAAAGCATAATGAAAGTGGTGAACACTGCTCATCTAAGTAATAGTGTGTGTAAGGAAGAGAAGCTCTCCAGACTAACTCTCACAGCTGTGTAATATTTTACAAGTAAGAAAAGGAAGGATATTATTGATTGAAGAACCTTTTGAAAAATTATCTTGTCCAACAGGATACATTGTTCAAAAGTAGCACTGATGTATGTATTCATGTCTCACTTTCATACTAACCACAAGATAGATTATATTCCAGTTTGCACCATAAATAATCACACTAGAGCTATGCCACAGGTGAATATAGGCAGAAGACTGCTTTGTACATGCCAGCTGGAGCTGAATCCCAAATACAGATAAACAATAGAGATTCTGAACCACATCCTTACCACGCGTGTGAGGTACATAATTCTACTGTGACAAATAAATATGCTTCACAGTGCATTATCAACCAGACTTCACTACTGCAAGAGAACTTACTATTAATGAGAAAGTTGAACTAGAGCCTCTGGAACTTACCATTATCATATTAGCCAGAGTAATTGTAAAACCTAGTAAGCAGCAGATCCCTCACCAGATTGCCTCCCCTCCCCTCTCATCAGACTACCCCATATCCAAAAAGCCTGGCCAATAGCTTTCATATTTATATTTGTTTGGGGCCTGAAGGGCATTGTCCTGAGAAGCACAGAGCATTCTTGTGTTGGCACTGAGAATCTGAACTCACGGGACTTGAAAGTGCTCATCTCATCCTATCACAGGACTAAACCACACATTAGAGAAGCATTTCTTATCTCTAGCTTGCTTCCTCTGGCTGAAAACACAAATTAGAAGTTGACAAACACACACCCAGTGTGGAAGCCCATCCAACAGCTAAGTTTGAGAGAGATCAAAGAGGAAAAAAATACGGAACCAACCAAGTCAAAACCGTGGGCACCTCTTTTACTTCCCTTTCATCTGTTCAAAAAAATGCTGCAAGTAAATGTACTGTGCACTACTGCTGAAACAATAGCAGTCCTTTACTGCTAAGTGATGGAAATGATTCTCCATTGCTATATTTTAAGCACTAAGAATCTTCTTCTATCTCCCAGGACCATAAAGGGAGAGTTAGTAAGAACTCTGTTATGGTATTTGATCAAAGGACTTCTCCTATGATAAACTTGACAAAACTAGAGAGTTGATAACTGCTGAGAGATATTTTGTTGGAAAAATCAAATACCTCTATGTTCAGACATCTTGATATACTTACAACGCCTTTTTCCCATACAACTGACATCCTGTCTTCCACACCATTCACTCCATTGGGGATTTTTGTGAAGTCATCCTTCCCCAGAGCTTTCTGGCATATGTCAAAAGTGCAATTGTCAGTCCCTGTCACAGATAGGTCATCACTATGGAGAAATAAAGTTCATTATGAATCAGAGCATGTACCGGACAGTACCACATAGTAAATCTGTTGCAAAGCTGGGTGGATCAGCCATTCATCCTGCAAGGAAATACTAATATGCCCTGTCAGCCTGTCTCCAGTCTCATCCTCCGAGAGTAGCTCCACAGTAACTTCCCATGTGAAGTAGTTTCCTCTTCAGAAACCCCTCAGAAGAAATCAAAACTAATATGCTTACTTTCAATACATCAAAAGTGTCTCAGATATGAAGGACTGATGCCCTTTGCCCAGACGAGGTGCTTGGTTCCACCTTCACTTAGGGCAGTTCTAGGCTGTGTCACTCCATATATTCTGTGAATTTACTGCACAATCATTGGCCAGTGTTCAGGCACACCTTCACAGGGTCTTTGGTCAAATTAAACCCTTTTGTAGAGTTAAGCTTTACTGGTAATAATATACTAGCAACTCACCATTTTGTCAACTGCAAGTATCTAAAGGATGCTTCTGTTCCTACTTCCTTCTGAAGGAGATGTTATGAAGTGGGAAACTTGTATCTACCTTCAGAAGTCAGTAGGCTTAGTTTTCATACAGCGTCTAAATTTCAAGTGAAAAAGACAGCTGATAACAAAATCCAGAATCCCTGGCTGTGATGCTGCTTTTTACATGTTTCCCATCCACTTACAGTCTTACTGTCCTCCTGTTCATGTTTCAATTTTTGCTGCACTATTAGCAAGGCAAGGCTTATTGATTAAAATCAAATGGGGATAGAAGGCCACAAGTGTTCAGAGAAAGAAAATCTGAATACGTTTTAATTTCTGTAACAAAAAATGTTTTCCATCTGTGGTTTCACCTTTCTTTTTTCACCTTAGAAAATCTCCAGGGTATCAACTTGTTATTATATACTCAGACAGAATTTGCTGGGTATTTGGGCATCAGCTGTCTCTGTTTATCTGCTTACTTGGCCAATAAGTTCATGAGGAAACCAGGAGTAGATGGATCTGGTCTCAGTGGAGGTCCCATAACATGTGCTGCGGCATGAGCCCAGTCTTTATTCCAGTAGTTGGTGCCGTCGGTGCCAAGACTAGCAGCAATAGGCTCCCCATAAACCACCTTTCCTGAAAAATGTAAAGCAAGAGTATCATCACCAAACAACATAAAAATGCGTATTTTGTATTTTTTCTGTTCCAAATCTCTTTGGTGGAAATAAATTTAAATTTGAATGAGTGTTTCAAATTAAGCACCAACATATGGAAGGGCATAATAAACTAAGCTATAACACAGCACCTCTGCTCTGAATATTCTGCTGGTGATCTCCCAGTACATTTCCTCATGAGAACATTGCTTGGGCAAGTTTTTTAATTAAATTGTTGACAGATATATTATGATGTGTTCACATATTGTTTAGCAGGCATGTGATTGAGATTTCAAAAGGAATACAGTTGCCAGTTGTGTTAATTATGTTCAAGATCCATATATTTCTTGGTAACACTTGTTTGGTGCTCTGAAATTATTGATTATATAGCAATGCCAGTTAATACATACAGCATACAGACTTTGCAAGGTGGTATTAATTGTCAGGGTATAATTGTCCAGGAATAACAACATGACACAAGACATAAACTTAAAGAATGTAAGAACATTTTCTGAATCAAAAACTATAAATATTTTAATTTTAAAAGCTATCTCCCAAATTTTATTTTTTAATTATTTGTTGCACAGTATTCTAGATTCCTCATCAAAGGACACCAATCCAGATCGGCTGGTAGCCTTTGGATAGACCTAACATATTTTAACTATTTTTCTTCCAAGGAAACATGGGTTTGACACTCATCAGAAAAAAAGTAGGAGATGAAACAAGATGTTTCACTCCCTGATGAGGTGCTCCAGACAATTTACAGTTCTGTAGGTTACAGGTGGTAATGCCCCTGACACCAAAAAAACCAGAGAAAGCTGGGACCTCGCCTTGGTGATGTAATACACTGGCCTTTCTCTGGCTTTCTGCATGTAAGTCATACATTCACCCTACTGTTGGAAAACAACAAAGCAAACCTTTGCAGATTTCCCTCCGTACATTAGATTCTGGTATTTCTGTGAGCTACTGGGTTGTAATTGCTACACTAGCATAGGTAGCTATTGAGGAGCTCAGTGTAGTAGCGCCACTCCTTAAATTTTCTGTGCTAGACTTGTAAATAGGCCTCATACCATTTAAATCCCATAGTTCTACAGTTATTTCTACAAGGTTTCAAGACCTGACATTACTGTACCGTACATTTACTCCAAGTACTATAAAGTGTAACTTTTGCCACAGCCTGAAGTCAGGGGGATCTTGGCCTTCCTTGGACAACTCTAAACACAGTACTTGAGGGCAGGCTGCCACAAACCTAGATATACACAGAAAAAGTCCTGCATATAATCAATCTCTTATTTTTACCTATTAGGCTTTTGACAGATTTTTCATAAGTCAAGTCAGTAGGAGGGAGGGAGGGAGACGTGTGGTGCATGTCTTTCACACACCAAGCTAAAGAAACTCCCATCCAAAGTAAACCTGAACTATGAATCATTAAGACGCAGCTATGAAGGATAAAAAGTTTAAATGGCAGGAGAACAGTAAATGTTTAACTTCCATAAATAATTTTCCTATCTCAGTTTCACAACATAAATATGAAAAGAAGGCTACCAGCTCACAGTCATACATGTTGAGTTGATTCTAAGTCATGTACCACAGCTGATGACAGTACATCTGCAGTCAGAATTTGACCTTAGCAGCTCCCCTTGTGTCCGTGAGTGGGAAGAAAAACAAGGCACTTTCTCAAGTGATTTTGAATCTGAACACTGCAGCTTCAATGGACTACATCTAGACACTTCTGCTGACTGTGTGATTTCTTGCACTTCATTTGGACCATGACTAGCCAGACTGAAGGAGACAATAATATCAAGATACTGCTTTAATCCAAATAACAAGTAAATTCTTCACTAAGGCTTTTTTAGCTCTGTTGACAATAGGGAAATTCTGTAATAAGGTTCTTCTAGCTCAACTGGCTTCTACCTATAGGCATAAAAGTGGAACAATTCAGTAATAAGTCGGGTCTTTCCATTGGTTATGTTTTCCAGCATTCAATAACAAGACTAAGCAGAAGGTGTTTTGCTGTTTGGTCTTTCTGACATCTCTGAGCTGCTGGAAAATAGCTGTGGAATTGGCGACTTCTTCATCACATGCCCAAACTGGCTGGCAAGAGCTATTTTCACATAAATTTCACTTTATAACAAAGAAGAATATGCAGTTGCAATTTATTTTACCATTTATCAGAACTTAAAGAGTTATAATCTTGAGAAGCACCAACTAGCATTCACAGGATTGAAAAGCTGGTCCCTGTGTGCTTATTGCAGTAAAAGTTTCAGAAGCACTTAAGATAAGGTCAGATGGGGCAAAGATCCTCACTGGCCAGTTGTGATCTCAAAGAAGCGAAACTGCAAGGCAGGGTTTATTGAATTGGGCATAGCACTGCCTCAATTAGGCCATCTACAGTCTGGACCTGAGCTGTCCTGCATAAGCTGGCATTTTTTAGTTGAGCTTTCATCCTTGAAGATGACACCAAAAGCTCATGACAAGATAATTTTGTTGCTCATGATAGGCATCCTTTTTTGATCTCCTATTACATATGTGCGCAGCACTGTTTGACATCTATTATTTCATTGTAATCCTTACGATAATTCTTTATGATAGGTTTGATGCCCATTTTACAGATGAGGAAGCTGAGGCTTAGCTAAGAAGCTAAGTGACTGGTCCTAAGTCACACAGTAAGTAGCAGAGGCAGTGTTTAAGTCCAGGTCCATCTAATGCTAAAGCCCTGCTGGCTCTTTCCCGTGTACCCTCTGCCTCTCTCCCAGACCCAGTTTTTCAGGAACACATCTCGTATGGCTCAG